>JAFLJL010018808.1:89919-106103 GCA_018398815.1 Conus ventricosus | reverse complement strand
TAAAGATAAAAGCCCTACTGAGATAAGATAAGATAAGATCATGTTGATTATAGCCCAGCCGACCGCAAAGGCCCACATCAGGGCTGTCACCACGTTAAAATCAACTCACAAGTCATTCAAAAAAAAAAACCCCAAACTTTTCACACATCTCTTTAAATGACAACTTCTAGAAACGCACCAGAAACTTCGTTAAAAATCTTTCTTCCGTAAAATCTTAAATCAGATGAAAAATGTTAATCTCTCTCAAAAACTCAAGGATCACGTCAGGCGGGACATCCCTGAACAGGATCTTCATGGACTCCGCTGTAAAATGTTTGTGTCTCACATCGTGCAAGTCCCAACACTCTAAAAGAACATGTTTCATTGTGAGTGGCGCATGACATGGAATGTACCACGGAGCTTCTTCACTCTTTAAAAGGTAAGAATGGGTAAAATACAAATGGCCGGTGTGCAGCCGGCACAGAACCGTTTCCTCTTTACGACCACCAGACGTAGATGGGAGGAACTCCCCAAGGTCTGGACGGATCTGAAAGAGTTTGTTATCTGTCTGGGTGTTCCAATCCTCCTGCCAGAGGTCTCTCACATAATCGTTAATTTTGGGTTTCAGATCTGAGCAGGGGATATATATGTTGGACAGTTTCTCTCTTGTGGCATTCTTGGCTAAACGATCAACCATTTCGTTCCCGCCGATGCCAACATGACCAGGAACCCAAGCTAGAGTAATGTTGTAACCATCCGCTTTCAACTTGCTAAAAAGTTCAAAGAAATGTAAAAGTTCTGGATGCTGAAGGTTGCGGCCAGCTATGGCTCCAAAGCTGACAGCGAATCCGACAGAACCAGAAAGTCCCTCTTCGTAGATTGTGAGATTATCTTCAGCGCCAGAACCAGAGCAGTAAGTTCAGCATGAATAGACAGAAGCATCTGAATGTATATGTTCCAACAGTATCTGAGAAGGAGCCCCAGGGCAATAGGCTGCACAGGCCACTCCATCTTCAGACTTGGAACCGTCAGCGAAAACTTTTTGATAGGATGGGAATTTCGAACAGAGGTCAGCATACAATGCCTTGTACGCCAGAGAGCTAGTAGACTCTTTGCAAAAAGCTGCAAGATCGAAACGAATATCTGGTGTGAAAAATGTCCACGGAGGCTGATCCGGAAACTTGGAAAAATCGGACACAACTCCTAGGTCGAGACCTGCATTCCGCACGTGAGGCTGCATACGAAGACCAAACGGTGGAATACATTTAGGGTTGTTCTCAAACTTACTTTGGAACGGAGGGTCAAAGACACAGTCATAGGCAGGGTTTTCTGGTTCCGAGAACAGTCTGATATAATAATTCAAAGACAATTTCAGCCTGCGGTTGGACAGTGAAGGTTCACCTGCCTCTGCGTACAGGCTGTACACAGGGGTGGTGCGAATGCTCCAAGACAGAGACGAAGCCCTTGATGGTGGATAGGGTCCAAGAGTTTGAGGTAAGACGATCTTGCAGAGCCGTACACAGCACAACCGTAGTCCAGTTTGGAATGGACAAGGCTCTGTAGAGGTGCAGCAAAGTTTTCTTATCAGCGCCCCAGTCAGTGTGCGCTACGACCCGCAGAATATTTAGTGCTTTCTGGCAAGCAGTTTTGAGGTTTTTAATGTGGCTGAGAAAGTTAAGTTTCTGGTCAAAAACAACTCCTAGAAATTTGGCCTCTTTGACAGCTGGAATGGGAGATTTCCCTACTTGAATTTCAGGATCTGGAAAAAACTGACGGAAATTATGGAAGTGAATACACTGTGTCTTTGTAGGAGAAAGAGTGAAACCGTTTTCATCCGCCCACTGATGAATTTTATCCACACAAGCTGGAGCCTGCGCTGGATACTCGGGTACAGGCTTCCAGTTGCGTAGACAGCAAAATCATCCACAAACAATGAGCAGTCTGAACCCTGCTGAACTGATTTAACAAAGTTGTTGATCTTGATGCTAAAGAGGGCAGGAGACAGTATGCTCCCCTGTGGAACACCCAACTCCTGCTCGTGAACATCAGAGAGAGTGGTGCCAACCCGGACCTGAAACTGTCGTTCTGCCAAAAAATTTTGTATGAAAAGTGGAAGATGACCTCGAAAACCAAGATCATGGTGATCATGAAGTATCCCAGACTTCAGGTGGTATCGTAGGCCTTCTCCAAGTCAAAGAAAATTGCCACTGTATGCTGTTTGTTCAAAAGGCGTTCCGAAGTGTAGATTCCAGACGAATCAAATGGTCAACTGTAGTCCGATGTTTGGAGAAACCACACTGTTCTTTCGCCAAAAGGCCATCGGTTTTGAGTTTCCACATGAGTCTAGCATTGACCATTTTCCTCCATCAATTTACAGACACAGCTGGTCAAAGCTATGGGACGGTAGTTTGATGGTTAGAAAGATCTTTTCCAGGTTTGGGAATGGAATAATGAGGGCTTTTCGCCAAGAATGTGGAAAGAAACCAGTAGTCCACACATGGTTGTATACATGTAGCAGTATGTTCAGACCTTTTTGCGAAAGATGTTTCAACAGTTTTATAATGGATTTCATCTATACCTGGAGAGGAATCGCTGCAGGAAAATAAGGCAGATTTCAGTTCATTTAACGTGAAAGGAAGATTGTAGTCTCCATGTTGTTTGACGAAAGTTGCAGGGTGATTTTCTTTAAGGGCTTTGTTTTTGACAAAACTGGCTGATTTGTTAGAAGAGGAGGAATTCTTTTCAATGGTTGAAGCAAGCAGATTAGCAACTGCTTTTTTCTCTGTTATTAAAGAATCAGAAAACTTGAGATGGTTCACAGTGGGACAGGTGTTCTTCCCTTTGATTTTCTTAATGATGTTCCACACTTTTTCTTGGAAGTTTTAGATGTCAGCCTGGAGCAGAAGTTTCTCCAGGACTGACGTTTTACTGATTTTAAAAGTGTGTCTCGATTTGGCACGGAGTTTCTGATGGGCTCGAGCGTTGGACCTGAAGGTCGTTGGTATACCCGACGCTGAGCCCGTTTTCGAACTTTTGAAATTTGTTGGCAGTCTGAATCGAACCAGGGTGTTTTTGCATTTGGAGTTTGTCGGAAGACACTGGAATACAGGTTTTAGCACATTTGATCACAGTGTTAGTCAGAGATTCTGCTGGGTCTGGACTCTGAAGAAAATCAGTGTCCTGGAATTCTTTGGAAATAGTGGTTGCAAATAGATCCCAGTTTGCCTTCTTATAATTTAGATGTTGTGAGACAGAGACGTTTTCGGTTATTATGGGTTGTAAAAGAACAGGGAAATGGTCACTTCCGTGCAGATCGTCATGGACAGACCACTAATAGTCCAGGACCAGCGAGGGGTCACACATCGACAAATCTAAACACGAAAGTGAACCTGTGGAAGAGTGGAGGTAAGTTGGAGATCCATCGTTCAGACAACACAAATCAAAATCCGAAAGGATATCCTCAATAAGCAGACCTCTGGATGACGAACTGACACTACCCCAAAGAGGATTGTGACCGTTAAAGTCACCCAACAGCAAAAAAGTTCGAGGAAGTTCTCCGATGAGACTGACAAGGTCCTGACGACAACCGCGACAGAAGGTGGTAGATAAAGTGAGCAGATTGTCAGTCTTGTGGAGAGTGACTCTCGCAGCTACAGCCTGAAGGGAGGTAGTCAGAGCGACAGGACTATACAGCAGAGTTTTGTGTATGAGAAGGGCAACACCGCCCGACAGTCCCAATGTGGATGGTTGTGCAGGTTTAGAAAGAATATTAAAGCCAGAAAGAGTGAAGGTCTTCTGGCTTTGCATTTGAGTTTCCTGAAGAGCCATGACGGAAGGTTTTATAGATTGACACAGAAGCTGCAGCTCCTCAAAGTTTGAATTTAGTCCACGGATATTCCAATGGATTACTGTACTATCCATGGTGCAGACAGCGAAAAGGAGAGAAATCAGGTCATCTCCTCATCAACGTCCGCTTCCAATGGAGTGAATTTAGTGCTTAGTTTCACTGGACTGTGTTGGTCTTCAGACCTGCTGGCAGACATGCCCGCAGGTGACAAAGGCCTGGAGTTTGGAGATGGTGGAGGTTTCTTTCTCATCTCCACCATCTCCACACTCAGTTGAACTCCCCTGCCTGCACGAGCACTGCTCAAGGGAGGTCGAGGCGGGAGGGCTGGCCTTTTGATCTGCCCAGCAGCAGATGGAGTAGACTGCTGGGCAGTCTGGGGATGGCAGACGTTTTGCCCCCCCCCCCCCCCCAGGGGCACCCACTTTGGGTTGGGAGGTGGTGGATTTGCTTCCACCAAAGCTTGTCGGTCTTCCTTGTAAAGTCTTGGAGAAAGTAAAATCGTCAGTCTGGCAGCAGACTGAACGTGTCGATACTTTTTTTAACCGCCGAAGCATATGAAGACGCTGTTGGCGTCTAACTGCCAACAACCTGTTTGCGGGCTTCAAAAACGAGATCTTCTTTTCTGTATTAACCTTTTGGATGTTTGACTTATGAATCCAGACAGGACAGTTGCGTGAAGAGGAGGGGTGGTCGCCACCGCAGTTCGCACAATGCGCCGGATCTTTACACGGCCCATCATGGGTTGCCTTGCAACAAACCCCACACACCTCCTGCCCAGAACAGTGGTCTCTGACATGACCAACTTCTGGCATTTGAAGCAACGCATTGGAGATGGAACATACATTTGTACACGGACATTCAAATATCCTACTTTGATGACAGGAGGCAGCACAGGGTTGCAGAATGTCAGAAAGAGGGTGTTGGTGGCCACTCTTTCTGCACCTTTTTTGACTGTCACCCTATGCACCTCTGTCACAACCCTGGGATGCCAGTTCCGCCTTGATCTCTGCCTCTGAGACACCTCTAAGATCTGGGCATCGAATGACTCCCTTAGAGGAATTCAGCTGTTTTTGGGGAGTCACCCGGATCTCTCGGTCTACCAGCTTTGTAGCTTTCAGCAGCTGCTCTGATTGTTTCTTAGTTTTACACTGGATGAGAAATGTGCCGTTTCTGAGTCGCTTAATGGACTGTGGGTCTCCTGCAATACCTTGGAAGCCTTCTGTATTGCAAACGGGCTTAGTGCAGAAAGAGGTTTGTCCTGCTCCTTGCTTTCCATTATTAGCCAAGAGGACCAAAATCCTGACAACTGCCTTGTTTCACTATCAGAATCAGAGTCTCCATCAGACTCCTGTGACGACCTTTGCGAAATTAACTGCACTTTCCTTTTTGGGGGGGGGGATGATTTTTGGTTGAAGTCATATTTATAGGCAAAAATTTCATCTCTCCCTTACCCACCCACCTTGGAGTCCAACTAAGGGGCCAGGGCCAAGAATCACTGTCTTGACCCCTTCCAGGCTTCAGGAGAGACATACAACAGACAGAAACCTACCAACCCTATCCCCCCTGATCATGCCCAACTCCCGGGAACAGAGAGCTGAGCACTGCAGGGGTTACCTTGGCCAGCCGGAGAAATGCCTGTTTTGACCCAGCCCCAAGAAGGGGAGCCGATTAGTACACCTGGGCCAGAGTGTACTCCCTGTCTAGGAGAGGTCCGAGCCAAAGTGATGTGTTGAGAGCACTGGTCCTCTCAATCACCAGGATCTCATCCCACTCCGACACAGGTCGCACCGCACGGCAAACGCGGCGGATCTTAAGGAGACCACAGAGAGAAAAAGAGTGTGGAAAAGAAGACTTGAAGGGGAGACAAAGATAGAAAAGCGCCAAATAAGAAAGGCAGAAAACAAGAAAAGGAAAAAGGCGGGTTACTCTTAGTCAGGATCCTACTGAGAGCTAGAAACTTTGTGTCGTTGAATTACGGTCTGTGGCCTTGTCTGGTCATCAAGGAAGGCAGGTGAATATATTTGGATGATTGCTGGAATGTACACTTAATTACGTGTCTTTTCGTCCGTCTCTGAGTGCACATCTAAATGTGTGTGATGTTCTCTACACCAGGTGTCTTTGCTGCTTCTCTTAGTTGGAAATACAAGGGTGTTTTCCTCATGTGCCTTTCTGTCCGTCATTTGAAAACACAAGTGCGGTTGGGGTTTCTTCTTCCAAGGGGTCTTTCCTGCTACATCTGATTTCAAAATACAAATGTGTTTTGTCTTATTTTTCTTATCTTCTTTTAAGTCAAAATTCCTTTTTCTGCGGTCTCTTAACAGCATATTTTGATGATTTCTTGCCTCTTTATGGGGTGGTTGCGGTCCTAATAATGACTGTGTTCTTCATGGTCTTTCTTTCTTTCTTTTTCCTTCCTTTCTTTTGTTCTTTCTTTCTTTCATTTTACCAACAGCTGTGGATTAATTTCGGGATGCGTGGGTGGTATATCAGGCTTAGAATAGTGATAATTAATTTTGCACAATGGAAAATACAAGTAATGACAGTGAAAAGTTCAACACATCATATCACTCACACTCCTATGCCCAAGGCATTGTGTATTTTATCCATACTAACCTGATGAAAGGAAAACCGGATCTGAAATCCCATCACCATCCCATGATGACCGCCAGTTGTGCATTCATCAGTTAGGGAGACGCTGAGACGCCCCCCTTCTCTTCTCCCAAGTAACATGACCGTGGCTTGCACCGCCATGGGATCCGTTTTATCAAGAGACCAGGTGTTGCCGCGGGGTGATCTGATGGTCAGTTTGGAAAGGACCTCCAGCTGAACATTTTCAAAACTGACCATAACGTCGTGAACACGTGGCGGTTCAACAAACACCGTGCTGTTCATGATGAGGTAGGAAAGCTTTGAACCATAGCCAGGAGTTTGAATGTAACCTGCGGCAGAATGATAAGATAAGATAATGTTGCTTATAGCCCAGCCGACCGTAAAGGGCCATATCAGGGCTGTGTGGCAGAATGAAGGGAAAGATGTGAAAGCAAGGCAAGTATAGACAAAATGGAAAAAGCTGAGTTAGCAAACTGCCGAACGAATAGAACAAACATATGACTGCACAGAAGCCGAGCTTCTTGATCTTATTTCTTCTTCAGGCGAGACAAATGTAACAAGTAGAAGAAAGTCATTGACATTTCAAAAAGGTGTGAAATGACTCTGGCATGTAGGGATATACAGGTGGATGAGTACATCACACAGAATATTAATATTTAAACATACGCAACGTGAACAGCAACAACGTTCTTGCATTTTCTGTGCTTTCCTCGTCTTTCTTAAAATCTAGGAAGGGAAAAAGGGGGAGGGGATGCTTGGGGTGTAGGAAGGAGTGGATCAGCAAATGGAAAATGTCTTATTTGAAGGAGGGATAAGATAGATAAGATAATGTTGCTTATAGCCAGCCGACCGCAAAGGCACATCAGGGCTGTCACCACGTTAAAATCAACTCACAAGTCATTAAAAAACACCAAACCTTTCACACATCTCTTTTTAAATGACATCTTCTAGAAACGCACCAGAAACTTCGTTAAAAATCTTTCTTCCATAAAATCTTAAATCAGATGAAAAATGTTAATCTCTCTCAAAACTCAAGATCACGTCTGGCGGGACTCTCTGAACAGGATTTTCATGGACTCCGCTGTAAAATGTTTGTGTCTCACATCGTGCAAGTCCCAACACTCTAAAAGAACATGTTTCATTGTGAGTGGCGCATGACATGGAACGCCCACGGAGCTTCTTCACTCTTTAAAAGGTACGAATGGGTAAAATACGAATGACGGTGTGCAGCCGGCACAAAACTGTTTCTTCTTTATGACCACCAGACGGAGATGAGAGGAACTCCTTAAGGTTTGGACGGATCTTGAAAGAGTTTGTTATCCGTCTGTGTATTCCAATCCTCCTGCCAGAGGACTCGGACATAATCGTTGATTTTGGGTTTCAGATCTGAGCAGGGGATATATATGTTGGACAGTTTCTCCCTTGTGGCATTCTTGGCTAAACTATCAACCATCTCGTTCCTCCAATGCCAACATGACCAGGAACCCAAGCTAGAGTATGTTGTAACCATCCGCTTTCAACTTGCTAAAAAGTTCAATGAAATGTAAAAGTTCTGGATGCTGAAGGTTGTGGCTAGCTATGGCTCCAAAGCTGACAGCGAATCGACAGAACCAGAAAGTCCCTCTTCGTAAATTGTCAGATTATCCTCAGCGCCAGAACCAGAGCAGTAAGTTCAGCAGAACAGACAGAAGCATCTGGAGGTATATGTTCTAACAGTATCTGAGAAGGAGCACCAGGGCAATAGGCTGCACAGGCCACTCCATCTTCAGACTTGAACCGTCGTGAAAATTTTCTGAGAAGATTGGGAATTTTGAACAGAGGTCAGCATACAATGCCTTGTATGCCAGAGAGTGGTAGACTCTTTACGAAAAGCTGCAAGATCAAAACGAATCTCTGGTGTGAAAAGGTCCACGGAGGCTGATCCGGAAACTTGGAAAATCAGACACAACTCCTAGGTCTAGACCTGCCATTCCGCACGTGAGGCTGCATACGAAGACCAAACGGTGGAATACAGTTAGGGTTGGTTTCGAATTTGCTTTGAAACTGGGGGTTAAAGACACAGTCATAGGCAGGATTCTGCGGTTTGAGAACAGTCTGATATTAGTAATTTAGAGACATTTTCAGCCTGCAGTTGGACAGTGAGGGTTCACCTGCCCTCTGCGTACAGGCTGTACACAGGGGTGGTGCGGAATGGCTCCAAGACAGAGACGAAGCCCTTGATGGTGAATAGGATCCAAGAGTTTCAGATAAGGGTCTTGCAGAGCCGTACACAGCACAACGTAGTCCAGTTTGGAATGGACCAAGGCTCTGCAGAGGTTCAGCAAAGGTTTTTTATCAGCGCCCAGTCAGTGTGCGCTACGACCCGCAGATATTCAGAGCTTTCTGGCAAGAAGTTTTGAGGTTTTTAACGTGGCTGAGAAAGTTAAGTTTTTGATAAAAAAAAATAACTCCTAGGAATTTGGCTTCTTTTACAGCTGGAATGGTGGACTTGTCCAGACGAATTTCAGGATCAGCAAAGAATTGACGAAAAATTGTGGAAATGGATTGACTGAGTTTTGGTACGTGAGAAGGTAAACCCATTTTCTCGGCACACTGTTGGATCTTGTTGACACAAGTTGGAGTCGGCGCTGTACGCTGGCGTAAGAAGCTCCAACTGCATACAGCGCGAAGTCGTCAACAAACAGAGAGGACTCAGTGCCCTGGCTTACCGATTTCACAATGTCATTAATTTTATATTAATAATAATAATAAATACTTATATAGCGCTGTTCTCGGCTAGAGGCCAAGCTCTAAGCGCTTTACAATCAACACTCGTTTACACAACGGACTGCCTACCTGGGTAGTGCCGACTGAAGAGCTGCCAGCTGGCGCTTCATTCAGTCGTTTTCCGTGTATCCAGTCAGTATCGTTCAATATCGATCACTCTTTTTCCTTACTTCCTTCATTCTTTCCATTTCTCATGCAGGGTGCATGCTATGTGTAACGTGTCACCATACCAACGGCCAAATGGCCTACTCTTCCGAAAGTTGGTGATCGGATTTTACGTGTGTGCAAGATGTTATGCATGCGTTCACACACGGAACCTCGGTTTATAGTCTCATTCGAAGGACTGTATGGGAAATGGAGTCAGAACCAATGTTAACTCCGAAGAAAAATCCCCTGTACCGAAACGCCCCGGCGGAGGTTCGAACCGCAACCACCAGGATCACCAAGATTACGAGTCAGGCGCTCTACCAACTGAGCTATTCGGCTCCCAATGCTGAAAAGGGCAGGAGAAAGGATGCTCCTTGAGGAACACCCAACTCCTGCCCATGGATGTCAGAGAGTGTGGTGCCAACACGCACTGGAAGTTCTGAATAAACAGAGGCAGGTGACACGAAAACCAAGTCTGTGCAGGTCCATAAGAATTCCTGATTCCACGTGGTTTCGTACGCTTTTTCTAGATCGAAAAAGATGGCGGACCACATGTGCTTATACAAAGGCATTGCGGATGGTGGTTTTCCAGATGGATTAAATGGTCAACTGTCGAGTGGTACTTCGGAAACCGCACTGTTCACTGGCAAAAGGCCATCGGTTTCCAGCTTCCACATCAGACGGGAGTTGACCATCCTTTCCATCAGCTTACAGAGGCAGCTAGTCAGAGCTATTGGACGATAGTTGGAAGGGTTGGTAAGGTCCTTTCCAGGCTTTGGAATTGGAATGATCAGGGCTTTCCGCAGGAGGGCGGAAAGGACCCTGTGGTCCAGATATGGTTGTAGACTTTAAGAAGGGTCTAGAGACAGCTTCTGGAAAAATGTTTCAAAACCTGATAATGAATATCATCCAGACCAGGGGCAGAATCCGTGCAGGTTTGCAAAGCTGTTTTCAGTTCATTGATTGAAAAGGAAGATTGTAGCTTAAGAGTTGTCTGATGAGTTGTCTGATGTGAAATTGTATGAAGATTTCTCTCTGATTTCTTTGTTTCTTAAAAAGGCTGCAGATTTATTTGAAGATGAGGAGCTCTGTTGGATGGTGGAGGCCAACAGATGGCAACAGCTTGTTTGTCAGTGATCAGAGCATCGACAAGTTTCAGGTGATGAATGGTGGGGTTAGTGTTCTTCCCTTTGATTTTTCTGATGATGTTCCAGACTTTTTTCTTTGAAGTTTTAGATGTCAGCCCGGAGCAGAAGTTTCTCCAAGACTGACGTTTACTGATTTTGAATTTTGTGTCTCGATTTGGCACGGAGTTTTCTGATGGGCTCGAGCGTTGGGACCTGAAGGTCGTTGGTATACCTGACGCTGAGCCCGTTTGCGTACTTTTGAGATTTGTTGGCAGTCAGTAATTAAACCAGGTGTTTTGGGCATTTGTAGTTTGTCGGAAGACATGGAATACAGGTTTTAGCACAGTTGATCACAGTATTGGTCAGAGATTCTGCTGGGTCTAGACTCTGAAGAAAATCAATGTCCTGGAATTTTTTTTGAAATATTGGTGGCAAAAAGATCAGTTTGCCTTCTTATAATTAAGATGTTGTGAGACAGAGGCGGTTTCAGATAATTCGGGTTGTAAAGAACAGGGAAATGGTCACTTCATGCAGATCGTCATGGACAGACCACTCATAGTCCAGGACCAGCGAGGGGTCACAAATCGACAAATCTAAACACGAAAGTGAACCAGTGGAAGAGTGGAGGTAAGTTGGAGATCCATCGTTCAGACAACACAATTCAAAGTCAGAAAGAACATCCTCAAGAAGCAGACCTCTGGATGACGAACTGACACTACCCCAAGAGGATTGTGTCTATTAAAGTCATCCAACAGCAAAAAAGGTCGAGAAGTTCTCCGATCAGACTGACAAGGTCCTGACGACAAACCGGGACAGAAGGTGACAGATACAGTGAGCAAATTGTAATAGTCTTGTGAAGAGTGACTCTCGCAGCTACAGCCTGAAGGGAGGTAGTCAGAGCGACAGGACTAGACAGCAAAGTGTTATGTAAAGGAGGGCAACACCACCTGACAGTCCCGATGTGGATGGTTGTGCAGGTTTGGAAAGAATATTAAAGCCAGAAGAGTGAAGGTCTTCTGGCTTTGAATTTAGTTTCCTGAAGAGGCCACGACGGAAGGTTTCATAGTTTGACACAGAAGCTGCAGCTCCTCAAATGTTTGAATTAAGGCCACGGATATTCCAATGGATTAGTTTACTATCCATGGTGCAGAGGACGAATAGGAGAGAAATCAGGTCATCTCCTCATCAACGTCTGCATCCAATGGAGCAAATTTATTATAAAGTTTCACTGGACTGTTTGGGTCTTCAGACCTGCTGGCAGACTTGCCCACAGGTGAAGAAGGCCTGGATTTTGGAGATGGTGGGGGTTTCTTCCTCATCTCCACCATCTCCACACTCAGTTGAACTCCCTTGCCCGCACGGGCACTGTACACAGGAGTTCGAGGCGGGAGGGCTGGCTTTTTAATCTGCCAGCAGCAGCAGATGTAGTAGACTGCTGGACAGTCTGAGGGGTGGCGGATTTTTTGCCTCCACAGGGGCATTCACTTTGGGTTGGGAGGTGGTGAACTGCTTCACCAGAGTTTACCAGTCTTCCTTGCAATGTTTTAGAGAATATAAATTCATCAGTCTGGCAGCAGACTGAACGAGTCAAAACTTTCTTTAATGCTGAAGCATATGAAGACGCTGTTGGCGTTTGACTGCCAACAACCTGTTTGTGGGCCTCAAAAAACGAGATTTTCTTTTCAGTTTTAATTCTTTGTATGGTGGACTCTGAATCCAAACAGGGCAGTTGCGTGAAGAGGAGGGATGGTCGCCACTGCAGTTCGCACAATGCGCCGGATCTTTACACGGCCCATCATGGGTTGCCTTGCAACAAACACCACACACCTCCTGCCCAGAACAGCGGTCTCTAACATGTCCAAACTTCTTGCATTTAAAACACCTCAATGGGGATGGGACATACAGTTGGACACGGACATTTAAGTACCCTACTTTAAGGACCAAAGGCAGCACAGGGTTGCAGAATGTCAGAAAGAGGGTGTTGGTAGGCATTCTTTCTGCACCTTTTTTGACTGTCACCCTATGCACCTCTGTCACACCTTGGGATGAAAGTTCTGTCTTGATTCCGCTTCCGAGGCACCTTTCAAATCCGGGCACCGAATAACTCCCTTGGATGAATTTAACTGCTTATGGGGAGTCACCCGGATCTCTCTGTCACGAATTTTGTTGCCCTCAGCAGCTGCTCGATTGCTTCTTTGATCTGCACTGGACAAGGAATGAGCCATTCCGTAGCCTTTTGTTTGACTGAGGGTCACCTGCTAGACCCTGGAAGCCCTTCTGAATCGCAAAAGGACTCTGCTCTGTTCCTTCAGTCACAAGCCAGGAAGCCCAAAACCTGTCCTCTGTCTCGTCTCCATATCCGAGTCACTGTCGGAATCCATATGACTAGAAATGGGGTCCACTGCCTTCCTCTTCTTTATGGGGGGTGTGATCTTTGACAAAGCCATGATTTATGTACAGAAATTTCGTCTCTCCCTTACCCACCCACCTTGGAGTCCAACTAAGGGACCAGGGCCAAGAAATCACTGTCTTGACCCCTTCCAGCTTCAGGAGAGATATACGACAAACAGAACGCCACTACCCCTATCCCCCTGATCATGCTCAACTCCTGGGAACAGAGAGCCAAGCACTGCAGGGGTTAACTTGGCCGCAGGAGAACTGCCTGTCTTGACCCAGCCCCAAGAAGGGGGAGCGATTAGTACACCCGGGCCAGAGTGTACCCCCTGTCTAGGAGAGGTCCGAGCCAAAGTGATGGGTTGAGAGCGCTGGCCCTCTCAATCACCAGGATCACAGATGAGAAAAAAGAGTGTGGAAAAGAAGACTTGAACGGGAGACGAAGATAGAAAAGGGCCAAATAAGAAAGGCAGAAAACAAGAAAAGGGAGAAAGGCGGGTTACTATTAGTCAGGATCCTCACCCTTAGCCTAATCTGACATGGGAAGCCCTACCAGGGGCATCAACTCCTTACCACGTTATGCTTAGGCCAGACAGCATCTTGACTTCTCAGGCCTAGAAGCAGTTTAAAAAAAACAGCCTATCTTCAAGTATTGATGCCCCGCCAGCAAAGCTAAGGGATCACAGGACCACGCAAGCCCTCCGACCACGGCAGGGTAGCAACCCCGGAGGATTTGAAGGAGGGAACAGAGTAAGAGAGGATATTGTGCGGTGCTGCCATTGATGCATCTCTCTCTCTCTCTCTCTCTCTCTCTCTCTCTCTCTCTCTCTCACACTCTCTGTCTGTTACGCACGCACGCAGCACGCAGCACGCACGCACGCACGCACGCACGCACGCACGCACGCTCGCACCACACACACACACACACACACACACACACACTCACACACACACACACACACACACGCTGCTAGTGAAGGATTTTGTATTTAAGATATATTTCCTGACTTTTCATTCTAATTTTCCTTCTTTCACATGTCCCCCTCCCTCCCTCCCCCCCCCTCTCTCTCTCTCTCTCTCTCTCTTTTAAATCTTTGCAAGCCATTTACATACTGATGTCAGTAAGTTTAACATGTGGATCCAACCCAAGAGACGCCTGCATGGCAATCAAGCTCCAAGACAGCTTAATGCTGCCAAGAAAAACACAAGAACCAAGCAGTTGTTTGTAGACACTCTGGAAGAATGCCTGGAATCCGCCTCTCTGGACAACCAGAATGTGAAGGCTAACTAGTTGACCTTCAGAGAACTGGTCTCCAACACCGCTGCAGAGATCTAGAGACCAGCGGCCAAGAAACACTAGGACTTGTATGACGAGAACTGCAATGGCATCCAGCAGCTACTGGATGAAAAACATCTCCTGCACAAAGCTTACCTCAGTGACTCCAAGTCCACCTCCAAACAGATGCGTTCAACAACGTACGCAGAATAGTTCAAGGGAAACTACGAAATATGCACGCACATGGCTGAGCAACAAAGCTGACGAGACCCAAGGATATACTGACAAGCATGATATGAAGATCTTTTATGATGCCTTGAAAGACATTTATGGACCGACATCATCAGGATCATCCCCTCTGCTTATCGCTGATGGAAACACGTTGATCACTGACAAAGGAAAGATCTTGGTTGGAACACTGGGCCACTGAACAGCGTACTAAACTGCCCAACTTATCCATCAATGACACAGCCATCGACTGACTCCCTCAAGTGGCCAAAAACAAAGAAATGGATGAAACACCAACTCTCTTGGAGACCAGAAAACGATTTGTTTGCTGTCCAGTGACAAAGCACCAGTTTCCGACTCCATACCAGATGAAATCCACAAAGAAGGAGGCACAGCCCTGACTGAAAAGCTTCGTCATTTGCTTCTTCTGATGTGGCAACAGGAGACGACTTCTCAGGAGTTTAAAGATGCATCAATAATCCATTTGTACAAGCGCAAAAGGAACACCCAGGCTTGTGACCCCCTGAGGTATCCCTTCTTTCTATAGCAGTCAAAATACTTCCCAAGATTCTGTGAATGCCTTTATAACCCTGAGCAAGAGCTTTTGTCAGAGAGCCAGTGCGGCTTCAGAAAAGACAGAGGAACCCATAGATGTGGTATTTGTGTAGACAGTCCAGAAAAATGTAAGGAACAAAATTGCCTACCTGTTCACCTATGTCGACCTAAGGCCTTCAATACAGTCAATAAAAAGGGGCCCTGTGGAAGAAAAGGGCCCAAATGTGGATGCCCAAACGAAATTCATCTCTATTTGGGGCGGCAATTTTATGAAGGATGCAGGCCCCTATCCGGACAACACAGAGACATCTAGCCCATTCCCTGTTTGATAATGACTGTGCACTCGATACTGGCTTCAGAAACTGACATACAATCCGAATCAAAACGTTTTCTGTAGCTTGCACCCGCTTGGGTCTCTCCATATATACAAAGAAGACGGAAGTTCTGCATCAACCCCTGTTTAGGCAGACCCCCGATGAGCCTAACATCACAGTCAAAGGTTTCAGATTTTGCTGCGGTGAGTAAATTCACCTACCTTGGCAGCACACTGTCCCAGAACGTCACCATCCCCGACGAAGTGAGCATTTTGAAATGCAAAAAACCCAAACACAACCGTTGGCAGACTACACACCAGTTTTTGGAATAGAAGAGGCATCGTCTAGAAACCCGGTGAAGATGTACATAGCTGGTGTTCTTTCCCCCCACTTCTTACCATGCGAAACGTAGACAAAGGTACCAACAGCATGCAAAGAAGCTGGGGTCACTTCCAACAGACTGCCTCAAAAGATTGTTAAACATGGGAAAAGGCAGACAAACAGGTGCTCGACAAGCAGACATGCTGAGTGTCCACACCATCCGATGCTGTTCATGCTCGTACACCAGACCAGCGGCTACCACGAGACTGTTCCACGGTGGCTGCAACAAAAAAAGCGTTCCATGGAGGTGAGAAGAAACGCTTCAAGACACTCTCAAAATAGCTTGAAAAGCGTTTAACTTCAACCTGACACATGGGAACGAAACTATTGGATCGAGGTGGATGGCGCTACACTATTCCCAAAAATGCCAACTTTTTTGAAGAAAGGGGGACACGCAGGGCAACAAAAGAGACAGCAAGGAAAAGCCCGCGCCAGAGTTAAGAGCGAGTCTCCCGCATTGCTGTCAAGCTGTACGCACATTCCATGCCGCTTTGGCTTGTTCAGCCACCTGCCCATCCACAAAATCATCTCACCCCCCCCCCACCCCAAAGAGAATGAAG
>JAFLJL010018808.1:86562-88919 GCA_018398815.1 Conus ventricosus | reverse complement strand
CCAAACTCCGTAAATAAAAAACCCTGTCCTAATTTGCTATGAGACGTAAAACTCGACATTTTCGTGATGCGAGCTGAGAGGCTGCACAAGGTGCCGCAGGGGATTTCTCATGGGCACAAATGTGCATGCGGAAGCGTTTTGTCACTCCAACATGCCTTCAGTAGGTGCCCACCCTGGCGCCACTATGGGTGTTCCGGGCCACCCATGACCTAAGAGTTCAGGACTTCCTCTAGCCACATCCCACCCTAGGGATGCAACCCATGAAGCTCCTATGTGACTCCCTCCTATCCTCCGGTACAGACAGCTGGTTTTAACCACTGTGCAGGAAAGAGGTGTGGACGGTAAAGAGTGTCAAAAGAGACAAAGAGGATCCCCAAAGTCCCACTTTGGGTTGAACCTCTGAGACTCACGCCCTGTCCTCTGGCTTCACAGCTGGGGAGGGTGGGGGGGGGGGGGGGGCGACCAGTAAGGGTGTTTTACCCTAGCTGGCCAAAATTGGATCACGTGGATCCATATCAAATGGTCCCGGAAAGGAACTGAAGAAAAGGAAGGGAAGGGTAACTGCCGCAAGGAGTAGACGACCAACGACAGCAAACCACCACGGAGGACACCAGCACCAAGTCTACACAGACTAAAGTCTGAAGAAACCTTGTCCTTAAGACCCTCAGGCCGATAGGACGTAAATCTCACCCTTAACTGTAACTGAGTGCGAGCAGTGTTGCCTAGAGTGTCCCGAGTGTGCCCAGAGTGTGTCCCGAGAGAGTGCTCAGTGCGCTGTGTGCTGAGAGAGAGAGAGAGAGAAGAGCTCCCAGGGCTGTGTTCCTGGTTTGAGCTTGTTATGGAAGGAAAATAAAAGGAGAAAAACTCCACGTCGTCCTCTTGTTCTTCTTGACTGGCTGCTGTCCCTTGGTTCCTACACATCTCATCACCTGCCTGTCTTCACCTGCACACCCCTTACCCCTCCACACCATCACAACTGTGTTTTGTTTTCATTTGAGATTTTTGTATGGAAAAGATTTGAGCTGGACCACACGCCAATCCAGTTCTGCTTACATCTTTTAGATAAAAAAAAGGCATGTTCATTATACGTGCAGATGTACAGAGTGCTAAGAAGAAAAGAAACACCCGAAGGTGCTGGGGAGGACCCAGAGAAGCACTGTCTTCACCTGCCTTTAGAGCAGTCCTGTACCACCCTTGGAGGCCTGCGCTGTGTTCACGATGGGTACAGGCACGAGCAGGACACTCCATTAAGATATCAAGGGACATAACTGCTCCTGAACAGAGGTAAATTAGACTACAGGATGCAGCTCATAACAGCCTTAAAGTAGCATCCCCCATGGGTGTACCAGCCCGTATTTCATGACTGCAGAGCCCACCGGCGAAAAACACCACCCTCCAGCTGCCGAGCACACCCCACAGACCCAACCACCCCTGCCCACGGACAGATGAAGACAGTGCCACTCCAGACACAGCCAAGCTTTCGCCATACGGTCTTATGTGCCTCAAGAGAGAATCCAAAGTTGTAGTCTTTCCCACTGTCAACAGGACTTTCCCTGTGGTCAGTGGGTCTTTCCTCACCGTCACTGGACCTTTCTCCAGGGTCAGCCTAGTTAAGGCAAAGAAGAAAAAGAAAACACCCGAAGGTGCTGGGGAGGACCCAGAGAAGCACTGTCTTCACCTGCCTTTAGAGCAGTCCTGTACCACCCTTGGAGGCCTGCGCTGTGTTGACGATGGGTACAGGCACGCGCAGGACACTCCATTAAGATATCAAGGGACATAACTGCTCCTGAACAGAGGTAAATTAGACTACAGGATGCAGCTCATAACAGCCTTAAAGTAGCATCCCCAGGGGTGTACCAGCCCGTATTTCATGACTGCAGAGCCCACCGGCGAAAAAACACCACCCTCCAGCTGCCGAGTACATGAATTCTACATGTTCATTATACGTGCAGATGTACAGAGTGCTAATAATATTGCATGAACAAGTGAAAAAGAGCGAACATTTTCTTAACTCAGTGGACTACACTAATGCTCGCAAAAATGCTAGAATTAGTTGTCCATTGATTGACGTTTGGCGACGTTAATGACTGTATCAAACAAATGTTGAATGTGTGACTAAAGGAACATCTGCATGTCGGAAAGGAGATGACAGGTATGCAAAGAACGTGCAACAGCAAAATCTAAGTTAAGGAGCTTGAACAAAAAATTAACTGTACTGGAGACAATGAAACCAAAATGAATATTGCATAGCATGAAGATATAGGCATTAGTGATCATGTAAGAAAACGAATTCCAAAATGTTTCGTAATATAAAGTTTAGTCTTCAAATTTGTAAATCAGAAACAGTTGTATACAAA
>JAFLJL010018808.1:69062-81562 GCA_018398815.1 Conus ventricosus | reverse complement strand
GGACGACGAAACAAAAAGTTTTTTTTAAAGACACACACCCCACACCACACACACACACACACACACACACACACACACACACACACACACACACACACACACACACACACACGCGAGCGCGCATGCACGCACGCACGCACGCACGCACAAACGCACGCACGTATGCACACGCACGTGTTCTGTAGACTTATAAATGCTTTATGAAGATATGTTTTTTTTTTTCTGAACCTGATTGATTCTCACCTAGTACACAGTAAGAGTCAAGATAGTGGTAAATGTGCAATTTGTGCGTTTTTTCCAATATCTTGGGCAGAACTGGCAAAATTGTTATAATCTGTAGTTCTATGAATCAGAATTGTCTCCAGAGTTTGAAATGGGTATCATTTTTTTGCAACTTGGAACTGAGCGGAGAAATGATACTGACCAGTCTGTAAATTATGAATTTGGAAAGAATTTACACAGCGTCAAATGTTTTTAGGCAGAACTCTAGAGCTTTCTCTGGATCAGTGTAATTGTAAAAAATCATGAGAGGGGAATTCATAAGGTTAGTAACTAAACTACATGGAATTTTCCAAAAGATGTATGAGTGGATATTAGAAAAGTAGTTAAAGACTCAGAATCAAAATTTACTTGGAGAATATTTCGACAGGGTCGCCCCTGTCTTCATCAGCTCACTGTTTGCTGTTGTGGCAGGCGAGGCTGGTGGAGCGACTGTTGTGTGGGGTGAACGGTTGTCAGGATCTAACTATGTAGAGAGGGGGAAGTTCAAAGCCTTGATCTCTGTTCAGGCTGGTTCAAGACCAGACGACCCAGTGTCGAAATATTTTCCAAGTAAGTTTTGATTCTGAGTCTTTAACCACTTTTCTAATGTTGAATCCAGAATCCAGAAACCTATATTCTTATGTATGAGTGAACGTTTGTGCCTGGTTTAGGAATGCTGATTCCATCTTGTGTATGTAACGTCTACAGGAAAGTTGTCACAGCATCCATTGGAAGGTGCACATTTCTCTGTGACGTTGTGTGGTTCAGAGAGAAGATGTGCTTAAGGTGCACATTTTCTCTGTGACGTTGTGTGGTTCAGAGAGATAGATGTGCTTAAGGTGCACATTTCTCTGTGACGTTGTGTGGTTCAGAGAGACAGATGTGCTTAAGGTGCACATTTCTCTGTGACGTTGTGTGGTTCAGAGAGATAGATGTGCTTAATTAATGTTTTTCTACATGGTGTTGCGTTCGTGGACATGTCAGTAATTTGGGATAAGTTGTACGAAAGAAGTCCTATCTGACCACAATGTTTGGCATTTTATTCAATTAGTATTTAAAAAAAACACACCCCAAAGTATGAATTCTGTAGCATCAAGCGATGCTGCATCAATGGTCGGAAATATGTTTTTTTTTTAACCAAGTCATTACTGAATTTAAGTAAACACATCTGACCTTGACGAGTTTGTTTCTCAGCGTCCTGGTTTCTCGCCAGACTGCGTCGATTTTAAAACTTTCAAGTTCAGGTAATCGTCAGGCATTTATTGTTTCAGAAATTTTAATTAATATACCCATAGAGTGGGGTGTCTATTACAATTTTGTATGCAGAGATTATCACAGTGTTTATCAGGGACAGCACCTGAAAGTCTTCGTTGGGTGAAGCCAGAATATATGAAAGAGTGTGTCTTGATTATACATTTTAGTTGGTACCTCATGAAACTTGTTTTGTGCATTTAGTTTACATTCAGATGACAAATACAAGTCCGCCCACCTGTGGCTATATAAAGGTGACTGCGCCACTTATGCAACTAAAATGAACGGAACGCAGATACACTTACAGACACAAATGTATCCGAGTGGGACACAAACAAAACAGTGATCTTCTATGCAACTTGATAATGCATTAAAAAAAACGTTTAATTACAACTATAGCGAAAACACATTGTGACGAGTTTCACGTTTTGACTAGACCACGAGAGATTTCTTAAAGTGCTCATGTAATATTACCATTTAGTACAACAAATACTATAAAAAGAGAGAGAGAGAGAGAGAGAGAGAGAGAGAGAGAGAGAGAGGAGAAAAGAGAGAGAGAGAGAGAGAATTTTATCAATGATCTGTCACTGCGTGCGGCTAGTCCGTATACGCTACATCATCTACCAAGTTTTGAGACCCACTGCGTTCGATTTAAAGCTGATGGATAAATGATCGACAAGATCAGAGAATGTGAGAAGAGGTTGTCATGGATAAAACTCTGTAGATGACTGACCTGCGCAATACGTGTGCGACTTTTCCCTACACACACTCACACCACACGAACATAGATAGCCAGGCAACAAGTTTAGTTTCCTTTTTTTTCCTTTGCTGCCTGAACCATCAAATCATAACGAATACATGTTGCATAACAAGCATGAACAGGCACAGCATGTCACATCAAACCAAGCTGGCACCCACAGCAGTGTCACTTCAAACAGTCTATGCACTTGGCCGCATCTGGCCCAGTCCCAGCCTCATACAATTCAGAAACCACTCACGGGAGCAGTTCGTGGAGTCCTTCCAGGGACTCCCACACAACAGAAGAACACACGTCGACTCGACGGAAAAACGAAGCCGCTTACGGAAGTAGTTCGTGGAGTCCTTCAGGGTCTCCCACACAACAGAAGAACACAAGTCGTTGTCCCGACGAACTCTGAAGCCCTTTCACACACCAGCTCGTTGCTGACCACACGGACAGCCTCTCGACACCCCACGGGTCGGAGACAGCGGCTGGACACGGGCTGCAGCCCACATCCGGATGGCAGTCAGCTCCAGGTGGGGCACTGACACCTGGGGAAACTGACCGCCAGTGAGGACCGGCCTTCAGTCTCCATTCGGCTCTCTGAAACTGTTGCTTGCCGGAAGCTCTCGGAGACTGAAGGGAAATCCTCGCTCACCCGACTTACACAAACGCAAAATAATTTTACAAAAAAATTATCATCATCATTCATCATCATCATCATCATCATCATTACTATCATTATTACCATTATTATTATTGTTATCTTTGTTTATTATTATTGTTATTATCATCTTTATTATTTATTATTATTATTATTTATTATTATTATTCTTGTTATGATCGTTATTTATTATTATTGTCACGACCGACCCTGGAGGTCTGCCCTGACAGGATCGGTCTAGGTGGGAGTGAAGGGAGTGACTGACCTCACACGCTCTGCAAGAGACCACAACAATAAAGATTACGATACAACACCCCATTTATTTCACACCAGCAAAAATAAACATTCCACACACGCACCATGCACGATCACATAAAGCATCCAACGACACAAATGCACATCCATCAAGCCGCCAACGCACAAACATGCACAATCACAATCAAGCACTCCCAACCCACAACATGCACGATATCAAATAAATATCGCCACACTCCGTCACAATTACAGCATTCCACACATATGACTTACACATTATAAAAATATTCCAGTATCATCTTTCTCACGCCATGATGCTCCACATCCCTGCCCCTGTCAAGTCCGCAGGGAGCACCTGTCGCACTAGGTGCCCCGGCGGGCTGGTTCTCGCAGGGAGCCCCCCCCAAGCCACACCCTCGCCCAAGCGGGAGTGAAGAGCTTTTTGTGGGGGGGGGGGGGGGGGGGACGTAGCTGTTACTGGAGGTCCTGGAGGGGGTCCGGGCCGGCCAGTCAAGACGGGGGGTTTCTAGCGTCCACGGTCCCGCCCAAAGGCGGGCCCCTCGACCGCGCGTGGCACCATCCGTTCGTGCCCCAGGTGAAGCCCCCGGGGGGGGGGGAGGCGTAGCGGGGGAGAGTGGGGGGGGGAAAAAAAAGAGGAAAGGGGAAAGGGGTGAAGGGTACGGGAAACCCCTGCCGTCAGTACCGTCTGACAATTGCGTCAAGTCTTAACAGCACCGCATGATGGGCGAGGGGGAGTGTTTAAACGCCACGTAAACCCCATTAAATCAAGCCCTTCTACACGATGCAGTAAAAGATGCAAAATAAACAGGTTATAAAAAAAAATATGAATTATGTTCACCTTCTTCACTCACGTTAACGTTTTCCTTCCTTAGAAAATAAATAACAAGCGCCCCATCGTTATAACTGCCCCCCACATTTGAAATAGAAATTCTGGCACAACTGTCAATTTTTTAAACACATTTCAAAAATAACACAAATCCCCAACCACGCATCCAAAACGACAAATCATGGTACGCACGTCGTGAATAAAATCGTTTCCTTGCACACAAAAACAGACGGGGGCCGAAGGAAAAAGCCCGGCGAATGTGACAGGGGCGGAGAGCGGGAAACGTTCCAAACCCTGAATCCCCGGGTT
Source organism: Conus ventricosus (assembly GCA_018398815.1). Taxonomy (NCBI): domain Eukaryota; kingdom Metazoa; phylum Mollusca; class Gastropoda; order Neogastropoda; family Conidae; genus Conus; species Conus ventricosus. The sequence goes on along the minus strand of JAFLJL010018808.1, from coordinate 77,236 downwards.
TTCTTCCTTCCCCCCGACTCCCGCTTCCCCAGATCATAAAACAGGAAAAAATTTTGGAAAAATTAGAAGGGCCAGGAAAAAGAAAAAATTAACCAGGAAAAGGTTCCCAATATTTCTCTTCTTTTTCAAAAAACAAAAAAAAATTTTGCGCAAAAGCGAAGACTAAGCCGGCTAAAACCCAAAATAAAAACCAAACAGACCACGAAATGTGTTCCCAGTACCCGTGGGTGACCCGAAAGGCGGGTAAAAGGGACTCTTTCCCTTGCCCGTGAGGGACAGGGCGAAGAGGGGGAAACAGAAGAAATGATGTCCTCCCCCTAAGGCCGACTGCGGAAATTGAAAGTATGACGTACTCTCGATGATAAGGTAAGAACCGGATGGAGCAGGCCCCCCCCGAGAATTCCGTCGAGTAAAAGAGCAAACCCCCCCTCAGCAATGGCGGCCACAGCCATGTGCGCCAGAGGGGAGTACTTAAAAACTAAAAGAAAGAAGCACGGCGAAGGTAAAAAGACAGGCGAGGGCCGATGACAGAAAGTTGAGAGAAAGGTACCGGCCACCGTGAATTGCAGGATGATAGCAGGGCGGGGGAAATTAGAGGGGAGAGGAGAAAGAAAAACCGAAGTTGAGCTGAACCAACCCCAAAGGGTAATTGCACCAAGCCCCCCAAAAGGGACGGATAAGACAACAGAAACGACAATAAAAAAATAAGAATTTCCGCCCCCCTAGGGGGCGAACGTCGTGGGCCCTCGTGAAAACTCGTGCAACCCCCTTCAAAAAGATCTGTTTCTCTGAATACGTGCCCCTTTTAAAACCCTTGCGCATGTGCAACTTCACAACAAGGGGCCCAAACCCCAACTCCTGTGATCGACAGAGACGATAAACCCAAATACAAACTTTCCCACGATAGAACAAGGGGGAAAACATAAACTCCTTTATCAAACAACTAAGAAAACCTTTCCCAACTATGAAAGTAACAATCCGAACCCATTGGTGTTCCTCCCGTTAACCTCATAAAGGGGACAACTGTCATACACCGTCGGCCAAAAAAAGGGATATAACCCTGGTTGGGGGGGGGGTGCCCCCTCGATGTTTTCCAATGTGCTGCTACGGGCTCGGTAAGATAGTCAGCATCCGTTTCGGCCCCTTGATATGACGGAAAGTGAACGCATGATCTGCGCCCACTGCCTAATATGGTCGCGACTGAGGCCCCGGATCCGGTCCAAGCACTGGGAGGATGAGATCGCTCTCCAGAAAAACTTCCGGCCGTACTTCTTCTTGGGCACGCCAGTCCCCCGCCCCAAATCTGCCTGAGAGATTCGCAACAGCAGGGGCTCGTAGTCCAAAAGCGGGCCCGCCTCTGGGTATCGCTGCAGTTTACCACTACCGAAGTGTGCGGTGCCCGCGACGGATGGTGGTTTTTAATGGGTCCCCCCAGGTCGCCCCCAACCCCTTGCTGATGCCCCCCCAACCCGGGGCACTGCCCCTAGGGGAAACAGCTTAAAGCGCCCCCTTGGGGTTTCCGGGGGCAGAATCGCAACTGCGGCAGTACTGCCAAACCCTGGGGTTCATCCCGGGCCAAAAAAAGTCTTGCTTACCCGCTCGAGAGTCCGCTTTGACCCCCTATGACCCCCTAGGAAAAATCATGGGCTGCGGAAACAGACTCCTAAAGCTTTGGGGAACAAAAAAGGCTTGGCCCCGATCTCCCTGAGTGAAAACCCCTAAAGGGACCCCCTTGTGGAGTTTGAAGCTCCCTTTGGCTGTGGGCAGACTGAGTGGGACGATCTACAGTTGTCGCAGGCGTTGGACATCCAAGTCCGGGCCTGAAGACGAAAAATGGAACCCGGTCGGCCCGGGCCCAGAACCTCGTCGAGTGGGCTCGAAGGGGACGCAATTCCTTTTCCCTGCTTCTTAGTTTTTGGCGCGTGTGGAAAATCCCCACACGCCTGTAGGGCAAATCCGTGACACGGACGATTGCGCCCGTCTGCGAAGGTGATAGTTTCCCTATGATAAGGGAATACAGAGGTCGCTCCACCGCGATAGCCCTTTATTCCCCACAGAAGTGGGGGTGGGTTAGGAATAAGTCGAAGGGGGTGGAGGAAAAAAACCAGCCCCCAACCCGCACACTATAATAGCGCCCCGGGGGGCCTCGGGGGAAAAACCAAATCCTTATCACAAAGAGCGTTGAGCTCCCGAACCCTGATGGTGTCCCCCAAGGAGAACCAACAACAGAGAGAAACCGGGGCCCCTCTAAATCACCGAAGTGGGTGGAACCCACGTTAGCCGAGGCACGAGGATGCGGGAAAGGCCCAGCCCCAGACTACCGGGGCTTTAGGACAATCTTTCCTAATGGGGCCCAGGCGCCCCACAAAGAAAAACAGTGGGGCCCCTAAAATCCCGATGAAGCCTGCCTTGTTCACCCCACTGCAGTTGTCGGCACCTTTTTGCTATTAAATCTGTGGGGGCTTCCTCCCCTTTTCTGGGCGACCCCATAAGCCCTGCGAGCTTCACCCCAAACACCTCAGCGGTGTGAATCGCAGCCGCGAATTCTGGGGTGCTGTCTCGCCTTCGGTCCTCAACTCTGGGGACAAGTGTTGGTGAGCTTTTCAATAGGATCGACCTCCAGCCCCAAACTTAGCTAACTGACCCCCGTACCGCGTTTTGCGACCCATCAAAAAACTGCACGAAGGTCTCGTCATTATTCTTCTTCAGGGACCTGAATTTCCCTCCTGTACGTCTCTGGGGTAAGGTGGAACGCTTAGCGGGGCCCAAAGCATGTCTGCATAAGACGCACCTTCATTTGAGGAGCACCCCCTCCCTTGCGCACCAGAAATCCAGAAAAAAGGTGCTGCCCTTTTTTTCCTCAGACAAAATTTGGGTTTAAAAAGCAAACCTTGTCAAAATGTTTAAGAAAAATGTCAATGTCCTCACTAGGTCTGAACTTGGAAGCTTTAATTTGGGCTCTAAATTTTTCCCCCCCCTGGTGATTTAACCCCTGATTACAGATGCGGGAGCCGCGGGTTTTTCCCTCCCCCCTACGCGGCCTCCCTCCCTTTTAGTTTTTCCCCACGGGGGTTCCCGCCTTCAGCCCCTTTCCCACGCCCATCCCCTGTCTGGCGCCTCCTCCCCACGCTGAGCCTCCGTCGGCCTCCTCCCCACGTGAGCAGCTTTTCCCTTCGAAGGGGCCTCCCGTCGGGCAGCCTCTTCTCTGCGCGCATAGCCTCTTCCCTATGCATAATCTCCCGTCTGTCGGTCCTCTCTGGCAGAGCCTCCTGTCTAGCAGCCCCCTTCTCGCTCTTCCCTACGGAGGGCTCCTGCTGACAAACCCCTTCCCCACGTGGGCCCCCATCCCCCCGTCCTGTCGCTCTGAAACATCAGGACGGAAGTGTGCCCGGGCGGGGTTTACCCTCCTGACCGGGAGGATGACCGTCTGACCGTCCCCTTTGGGCTGACTTTCCCCCTAAAGGGAAAATTTTGGGGGGATGCCCCTTACGAGGGGAAGCCCGGAGGGAGAAGGGTTTGGGCTTGCGACCAAAGAAGCCCCAGTTGCTTCGCTAACTTGCGCTTTCCCGGGGGGAAATGCCCGGGGGTTCCGGGGCCCGGGGCCCCCCCCCCGGAAGAGGTAGTAAAAAATACCCCTGGATACCTGCTAAAACGGAAAAGGTTTGGGTTTCCCAGCGAAATAGGGACTAAAAGTAGGGGGTACCCGTAACTTTTGAAAACCCTTTTTTTCGACGCCGCGTGCCAACCACCGCGCCGGCGTCGCCCTGCCAAAATATCTCAGTTTTTCCCAAAAAAGGGGAAAAAAAAAAATTCCACTAGAGAAAAAAAAAACCAAAAATTTTAGGGGGGTGTGTATATGGTGTTGTGGTGTGTGGTGTGTGCGACAAATTCCCGGGGCTCCCACTTGGGGAACACCCCGCTCTCAGCACGGCAAAACGTGCGGTGGGGACCGAAAAAAAAAAAACAAAAAACTTGTCCGGCTGCCCCACTCTGGCAACACCCGCTCTACAGCCGAGCAACAGGCGGTGGGGCGGCCGAAAAAAAAACAAACAAAAACCCAGCAGACGAAAACCCGGGAGGAAAAAAAAAAACACTAGCGCCGATACAACCCCCCTTTTCAACAACCCCTGGAGAAAAAAAAAAAAAGAATGGCTAAATCAAACAGGAATGGAAAACTGAGCGGACAGAAGGGCAAGATTACGGCCGTACCTGCGTAGGTCCCCGGGGGAAGGGGTCTGGAAAGCGGTCGACTCCTCTTGGTCTCACCTCGACCCGAGTCACGCCCGGGTGTTCCCTCAGGCCCCAAAAAGACTCCCTTCTTGATCACCCCCGCCAACCACCCACGGCAAAAACGAAAAACTGACTAAACTTACAAAACAGACAAAATAAACGGACTCTGCGAAACGAGAGAGAGCAGCCAGAGCCCTTCAAACCCGGACGAGCCCCCCCAATGTCCGACCGCCCCCGGGGTTGCCTGCAGGATCGGGTTAGGGGGGTGGGGGTGACTGCCCCACCGTCCCCAAGAGACCACCAATAAAGATTACGATACAACACCCCATTTATTCCCCCGCAAATAAAAAATTCCAACACCAGCCCATGCACGATCACAATAAGCACTCCAACGACACAACATGCACAATCACGATCAAGCCCCCCAACGCACACACATGCACCTCAAATCAAGCCTCCCCACCCCCAACATGACGATTTAAATAAATATTTCGCCCCTACGACGTACCGTACAATTACAGCATTCCGGGAATATGACATATACACAAATTTTAAAGGAAAATTTCCATATCAACCTTTCTCACACCCTGGGTGCGTCCACATCCCTGCCCTGTCAAGTCCGCAGGGAGCACCCTGTCGACTAGGTGCTCCGGCGGGCTGGTTCTGCAGGGAGCGCCCAAAACCGAACCCCCGACTCCCCAAGCGGGCAGTAAGAGCGTTTTTCCCGGGGGGGGGGGGGGGGGGGGGAGTAGTGTTCGGAGGTCCTGGACGGGGGTCAGGGCCCGGCCCGTCAAAACGGCGGGGGTCTTCTAGCAGTCCACGGTCCCCACCAAGGCGTGGCCTCGGACCAGCGGTGGCACCACCAGTTCGTGTCCCGGGGGAAGCCCCGGGGGGGGGGGGGACGAGCTGGGGGAGAGTCGGGAGGGGAAAGAAGAAAAAGGGAAGGAGGGGGAAAGGGAAAAAGGGTACTGGAACCTGCCGTCGTACCCTCTGCATTGCTGTCAAGTCTTAACAGCCCCTCGTGTGGGCGAGGGGGAGTGTATTAAAAAGCACACGTAAACCCCCTTGAAACAAGTTTCTCACACGATGCAGGTAAAAAACTGCATTAAAACAAACAGGTTATAAAAAAAATATGAATTATGTTCACCCTTTCTCCTCACGCTTAACGTTTTTCCTTCTTAGAAAAAAAAATCAAACAGCGACCCTCGCTTAATAACTGCCACCACATTTGCAAATAGTAATTTAAGGCACAACTGTCACATTTTATAAACACATTTCAAAATAAACAAAAATTCCAACCACGATCCCAACGACAAATCATGGGCGCCGCTCGTGAAAAAAAAATCGTTTTCCCTTTCACACACAAAAAAACGGTGGCCGAAAGGTAAAAATCCGGCGAATGTGACGGGGGGGGCGAGGAGCCGAAGTTCCCAACCCGAATCACCAGGTTCTTCCCTTCCCCACGACTACCGCATCACCAATACTAAACAGGAGAAAAATTTTGGAAATAATTTTTGAATGGCCAGGTTAAAGTGGAAATTAACCCGGAAAAGGTCTCACACAAAATTTCTCTTACAATTTCGAAAACAAAAAAAATTGCGCAAAAGCGAAGACTAAGCCGGCTAAAAAACAACAAATCAAAACAAAAGACCACGAAATGATGCTTTCGTACCCCTGGGGTTTTCCCCCAAAAGGCGGGTCAAAGGGTCTCTTACCCTCTGTCCAGTCGGAGGACAGGGCGAAGATGCGGAAAAGAAGAAAAAGAGTCCCTTCCTACAGGCGTGCAGGGAAATTTAAAATATGACTGTACTCTCGATGAAAGGTAAAGAAAAAAAGGGCTGGAGCAGGCGCCCCCGGACTCTTCCGCTCGGTGAAAAGTCCTCCCCAGCAAAGGCGGCCAAAACCCATGCTGGTCACAGAGTGGCATATTCAAACTAAAAAAAACGAAGCACGTGCGACGGTAAAAAGGGAAAGGGGAGAGGCCGTAGACAGAAAGTTCGAGAGAAAGGTACCGGCCCCCGTGAACTTTCAGGAGAAAAGCCGGGCGGTGGAATTGAGAGAGAGAGAGAGAAAGCAAACCGAAGTTGAGTGAAACCAACCAAGGTGCAACGCACCCCAACCACCCCAAGGGACGGTACACGACAACAGCAACGACAATAAACAAATAAGTAATTCCGCCACCCTAGGTGGGTCGAACGTCGTAGGCCTCGTGACAAACTCGTGACAAATATTATTATTATTATCATTATTTGTATTATTATTACTATCATTATTATCATATTATTACCGGTAATGCTATTATTATTTTTCTTACTGTTATAATAATAATAATAATAATTATCATTATCATCATTTCCATTATTATCGTTATCATCATTATTCGTTGAAAAACAGAAATTGTGATAGCTTTTATGCAGGGAGCTGCAATAGTGACAATGGTTATGGAAAAGAGTAGTTATGAAAAAACAGCTGTCGTGTAGTGTCAACGACCGAAGCAACAGCAGAACTGTTAGGTCAATGTAAAGATGCTTGCCTTACGTGAGCAATCTTTCGAAGTGAGACTTTAGAAATCTCACCATCTCAGGGGATTATTTTCATGGGAACGATGCTTACGTTGCCTCTACGCTGCTATGGTCCACCTACATTATCCTGGGAGAAGAACGGGAGCGAATTTACTATCAGGTAGTTGGGGGTGAGTTTCACTCTATGAGTTTTGTAGTTTGACCAACAAATATTTCAGGATCTCTTCTTCCCGTTTTTGCCTTCTTTTCTCCAACACGACATTCATCGTATAAAGGAAAGGATTCACCGCCGCATTGAGTGGCATCACGATGGTTGCCATAGCTACGTTGATCTCACCAGGTAGAGGAAACCCTGCAGTTGACAACAGCCCCAGCACACCAATGGGGAACCAACAGAGAAAGTCTGTCGCCGCTACAGTGATCAGCCGACGTGCAATGTTTAGATCTTGGTTTTTTCTTGTGGCACCAACAGATGTCATAGTGTTGGTCCTTACAGCCATGTAGATCGCAGTTTGCCCAACCGCTATAGCAAGAAACAGTAGCATGTTTAGAACAATAAGCATACCAAAGGCATACCAATGACCAGGAAATTCACCGTGTGAGATGGGCAGTGGAATGCAGATTGCTGACTGACTGTAGAATCCCCAGTGGACATGTGCAGGGAGGAGAGGAATACTGACCAGTGTGACAACAACAATCCAGTGAGCACAACAGGCCAGCTGAGCGGACCAAGGCTGAAAATGGACATGGCTGAAAGGAAACCGTATGACCAGAAATCTGTCAAGAGTAATGAGGGTGATAATAAAAGCCGACATTTCATTGGACGCAAGTGCCATTGTTCCAGCTATTTGACAGACAGTGCCATTTCTCCACTGAATGTCCTGCCACAAGTAGGTGTTTTGAAACAGCCTGTCTGCTGTACCTATGATAATGAGATAAATCCCCATTAAGCCATCAGATACACACAAGTGTGTGACAAAAATTCCGTAACCAGACACATTGGCTCTTTGCGCCTTCATGCGGATTATCAACGTGGAAATGTTTGCAATTGTGGCCAGTGTAGCAAAGAGCACCATGAATACACGATACACGTCAGAACCTAGAAGGTTATCACACGAACTTGTGTTGTCAATAGGAGCATGGCAATCATACATATTAAACTCTAAAGGAAGAACTTGAGGACAGCAGATCTTATAATTATCAGCATAGACCTGGATCAGACTTTCCAATTTCCTGAAAATGGTAGAACTAAACTGTACTATTTCATTGCCACGCAAATCAATTAATTGTAGCTGGAGAGATACGTTGGTTTACTATGTACTATGTGTTTAATCCCACATTGTGACAGATTTAAATGACGGTTACAAAATGTCATAATGACATTGAAATGACCCTCAGATCTTTTAGTAATGTAGCTGTGAA
>JAFLJL010018808.1:0-68062 GCA_018398815.1 Conus ventricosus | reverse complement strand
CTCTCCTCCCTCCGCAGAGCCTCCATCCTGTCTAGTTTCTTCCCTACGGGGGCTTCCTGCCTGTCAGCCTCTTCCCTACCCGATCCTCCTGTCTGGCAGCCTCCTCCCTACCTGAGCCTCCTGTCTAGCAGCCTCCTCCCTACGCTGAGCAGCTTCTTTCCTTACAAAGGGGCCTCCTGTCGGGCAGCCTCTTCTCTGCGCAGCATAGCCTCTTCCCTATGCATAATCTCCTGTCTGCAGTGTCCTCTCTGCCAAGCCTCCTGTCTAGCAGCCCTCCTCTCTACGCTCTTCCCTACGGAGGGCTTCCTGCCTGACAACCTCTTCCCTACGTTGGCCTCATCCTCCCGTCGCTGTCGCTCTAGAAACACAGGACGGAAGTGATGTCCGGGGCCCGGGGTTCACCACTCCTGACACGGGAGGATAAACCCTCTACCCCCCCTTTGGGGTCTCGACTTTCCCATAAGGAAAGTCTTCTGGGGCATGCCCCTACGAGGGGAAGCGGAAGGAGAAGGTTTCGGCCCTTTTGCGACTCAACAGAAGCCCACAGTTGCTTCGCTATACTCTGACGCTTCCGAGCGGAAGTGCCAGCGGGTCTCGACAGGGAGACCCCCCAGCGAAGAGGTAGTAAAAGTACCCCACTGGACTACCTGCTACAGCACTGAAATAGGTAGAAGTTACCGTATCGAATACTGAACTAAATAGTAGGGACTACAGTAACATTTTGAATACCCTTCTTCCCTTCGACGCCCGCGTCGCCATACCACCAGCGCCGGACGTCGCCATGACAACATATCCTACAGTTTTTCCAAATACAGGGGAAAAACAATTCCACAAAAGAAAAAAAAAACAAATATTTTAGGGGCGTGTGTATATGTGTGTATGTGTGGTGTGCGTGTGTGCAGACAAGTTCCGGCTGCTCCCACTCGGCAACACCGCGCTCTACAGCACGAGCAACAGTGCGGTGGGGCTCACCGAAAAAAAAACAAAAAAAAAAACTATGTCCGGCTCCCCCACCTGGGAACACCGCGCTCTACAGCACGAGCAACAGTGCGGTGGGGCTGGCCGAAAAAAAAACAAACAAAAACCTAGCAGACGAAATCCGGAGAGAGAAAAAAAAAACACTACGCCGATACAACCCCCGTACTCACACCCGGTGGAGAAAAAAAAACAAAACTGGCTAAATACAAAACAGGAATGAAGACTGAGCGCAACAGAAGGGCAAAGACTAACGCCGAACCGCGTGAGTAACCCGGCGGAAGGAGGTCGGAAGCGGTCTGACATCCTCTGGTCGCCCTCGACCCCCGAGTCACGCCGGATGTTCCCTCAGGCCCCCAAAAAGACTCCCTTCACTCTAGCGTCACCCAGCCAACCTACCCACGGAACAAACACGACAAACTGACTAAACATTACAAAACAGACAAAACTAAACAGTACTAACTCTGCGAAACGAAGAGAGACAGCCAGAGCCCTTCACATCCCGGACGAGCCCCCACAATTGTCACGACCGACCCCTGGAGTCTTGCCCCTGACAGGATCGGTCTAGGGAGTGAAGGAGTGACTGACCTTCACACGCTCCGCAAGAGACCCACACAATAAAGATTACGATACAACCCCCCATTTATTCACACAGCAAATAAACAGTTCCAACACACGCACCATGCACATCACAATAAAGCACGCCTTCCAATTCTTCATGCACAATCACGATCAAGCACTCCAACGCACACAACATGCACATCACAATCAAGCACTCCCCACACACTCCAACCTGCACGATTATAAAAATAAATATTCGCCATACGACGTACCGATCACATTACAAGCATGCCAGCAACATATGACATATACACAATTATAAAGAATATTTCCAGTATCAATCCTTCTCACACCATGGAGTGGCGACCACATCCCTGCCCCCTGTCAAGCCGCAGGGAGCACCCTTCGCACTAGGTGCTCCGAGCCGGGCAGGTTCTCGCAGGAGTCGCCCACAGCCGACACCTCGACTCCCAAGCGGGCAGTGAAGAGCGTGCCCGGGGGGGGGGGGGGGGGGGGGGGGACGTACTGTTACTGGAGGTCCTGGACGGGGTCGCCAGGCCGGCCAGTCAAGAACGGCGGGCTCTTCTAGCAGTCCACGCTCCCGACCAAGGCGTGGCCTCAGACCTCGCGTGGCACCACCAGTTCGAGCTCAGTGAAGCCCCCGTGGAGGGGGGAGGACGTAGCCGGAGGAGAGTCGGAGAGGAGAAAAGAAGAAGGAAGGAGGAAAGAAGTAAGGGTAGTGGGGTTTACTGAACCTGCCGTCAGTACCGTCTGACGCATTGCTGTCAAGTCTTAACAGCCACTCGCATGATGGGCGGAGGGGAGTGTATTATACGCACACAGTAAACCCATTGAATCAAGTCTTCTCATACGATGCAGTAAAAGACTCATTAAATCAACAGGTTTATAAAACAAATATAATTATGTTCACTCCTTCTCTCACTCACGCTTAAACGTTATTCTTCCTTAGAAAATAAATCACACAGCGACCATCGCTTAATAACTCCTCCACATTGCAAATAGTATTCAATGGAACAACTGCACATTTTATAAACACATTTCAAAATAACACAAATCTCCAACCACGCATCCGAACGATCGAACAAATCATGCGTACGCACGCTCGTGAACATAAAACTCGTTCTCCTTGCACCCACAAACAGACGGTGGCCGAAGGAAAAAATCCGGCGAATAATGACAGGGGCGATCTGAGCGAGACCAAGCAAGTTCCAACCCTGAATCACCAGGTTCCACCTTCTCCCCTTCCCCACCGACTACCGCACACTCAGATACATAAACAGGAAAAGAATTTTGGAACTAATTTAGATGGCCAGGTTAAAGATGGAATAACCTAAGAAAAGTCTCACACAATATTTCTCTTACCCTTTCGAAAAACAAAAGAAAATTGCGCAAAGCGAAGACTAAGCCGCTGAACAACAAAAATCAAACAAACAGACCACGAAACTGATGCTTACCACTACCCGTGGGTAACCCGAAGAGGACGGGTCAAAGGACTCTCTCTAAACCCTCTGTCCCATCGAGAGGACAGAGCGCAGATGCGAAACAGAAGAAATGAGTCCCCTCTCCTACAGGCCGACTGCAGGAATTGAAAGTACTGACTGTACTCTACGATGATAAGTAAAGAACCAGGAACTGAGCACGCCCCCAGAGACATCTTCCGCTCGAGTGAAGAGCTACTCCCTCAGCAATGCCGCCAACATGCCATAGCCTGCGTCACAGAGTGAGCAAATACTTCAAACTAAAGAAACGAAGCACGTGCGACAGGTAAAAGAACAGCGAGAGCCGATAGACAGAAAGTTCGAGAGAAGAAGGTACCGCCACCCGTGAACTTGCAGGATGAATAGCACGGGCGGCGAATTAGAGAGAGAGAGAGAGAAAGCAAACCGAAATTGGAGCTGAACCACATCAGGTGCAAACTGCACCAAAAGCCACCCTAAGGGACGGATACACGACAACAGCAACGACCAATAAACAAATAAGTAATTCCGCCACCCTAGGTGGTCGAACGTCGTAGCCTCGTGACAAACTCGTGACAATATTTGGTGTATTATCATTATTTGTATTATTATTACTATCATTATTAACATATTTATTACCGGTATGCTATTATTATTTTTCTTACTGTTATAATAATAATAAAAATAATTATCATTATCATCATTTCCATTATTATCGATGTATCATCATTATTCGTTGAAAAACATAAATTGTGATAGCTTTTATGCAGGAGCTGCAATAGTGACAATGGTTTGGAAAAGATAGTTAAGAAAAAACAGCTGTCGTGTAGTGTCCACACCGAAGCAACAGCCGAACTGTAAGTCAATGTAAAGATGCTTGCCTTACGTGAGCAATCTTTCGAGTGAAGACTTTTAGAAATCTCACCATCTCAGGGGATTATTTTCATGGAACGATTGCTTACGTTGCCTCTTACGCTGCTAGTCCACCTACATTATTCCTGGGAGTAAGAACGGGAGCGAATTACGCTCAGTAGTTTGGGGTGAGTTTCACTCTATGATTTTTGTAGTTTGACCAACAAATATTTTCAGGATCTCTTCTTCCGTTTGTGCCTTCTTGTTTTCTCCAACACGACATTCATCTAAAAAGGAAAGGATTCACACCCGCCGCATGAGTGCATCACGATGTTTGCCATAGCTACGTTGATCTCACCAGGTACAGGAAACCCTGCAGTTGACAACAGCCCCATCCGCACACCAATGGGGAACCAACAGAGAAAGTCTCTCGCCGCTACAGTGATCAGCCGACGTGCAATGTTTAGATCTTGTGTTTTTCTTTGCACCAACAGATGTCCATAGTGTGTGGTCCTTACAGCCCATGTAGATCATGGGGGGGGCCCAACCGCTATTAGCAAGAAACAGTTACATGTTTAGAACAATAACATACCAAAGGCATACCAATGAACAGAAATTCACCGGTGAGATGGCAGTGGAATGCAGAATGCTGACTGACTGTAGAATCCCAGTGGGACATGTGCAGAGAAGGAATACTGACCAGTGTGACAACAACAATCCAGTGAGCACAACAGGCCAGCTGAGCGGACCAAGGCTGAAAATGGACATGGCTGAAAGGAAACCGTATGACCATAATCTGTCAAGAGTAATGAGGTGATAATAAAAGCCGACTTTTATTTCATTGGACCAAGTGACATGTTCCACTATTTGACAGACAGTCCATTTCTCCACGAATGTCCTGCCAAAGTAGTGTTTTGAAACAGCCAGTCTGCTGTACCTATATAATGAGATAAATCCCCATTAAGCCATCAGATACACACAAGTGTGTGACAAAAATTCCGTAACCAACACATTGGCTCTTTGCGACTTCATGCGATTACACCGTGGAAATGTTTGCAAATGTGGCCATGTAGCAAAGAGCAACATGGAATACACGATACACTCGAACCTAGAAGGTTATCCAACAACTTGTGTTGTCAATAGGTGCATGCAATCATACATATTAAACTCTAAAGGAAGAACTTGAGACAGCAGACTTATAATTATCAGCAATATACCTGGATCAGACTTTCCAATTTCCTGAAAATTGTAGAACTAAACTGTATTATTTCATTGCCAAACGCAAATCAATTATTTGTACTGGAGAGATACGTTGGTTTACTATTACTATGCGTTTTAATCCCACATTGTGACAGATTTAAATGATGCAGGTTAACAAAACTGTCAAATACATGACAACTAATTGAAAAATTGACACACCATTCAGATCAATTAGTTAGTAATAGAAGGAACACAAGAGATTCATGTGGGGCCGTGTGAAAATAACGACAAGATTGGGTTTGTGATAGGATAAATGTCTCAGATTACCTAATTGTTTTATATCAAATGTGCGTATGGTTGTAATTCTATTGATGCTTAAATCCAGAGTCGCAGGTTTTGAAACGAAATATGTAAACCTTGTACAGTGCACCGAGAAAGATCCCAAGATAATGACATGAAAAGGAAGAAGATAGTTGGTCTAAAGCAATATTGCTACCACTTATGTCCAATGCTCCGTAGATAATGAGGAAAATGCTCTGACACTAGATGATCCGTTGCATTTGAATGCCAACCAAGACAGAGACAGTTTATGACATAAAAGATCACACAGCAGTTCATCGTCATGTGAGACACTGGTGAGTTTCCATCACAGACGTGATCAGGAGGCAGGCACTCTGTAATCCACGACATCGGTAGATACCCAAAACACTGGGGTCCTCACATCCTGATTCATCTTCTTTCCGGACAATCAAACACCCATTACAGCGACAAATACGGTAGACAGTACCCATTATCTGACACTGGAAATGAGGTTTTTAGGGCATAGTCCTATTCTGGTACAGTTTACGTACTGTTTTTCATCTCTTCGTTTACTTTCAAATCAGCATTGCATGAAGAAAGCGCCCTCGATCCCATCCAAAAGAAAGACAGCAGGGGTGGAAACCATTTTTGGACGTTCTCGAAAAGTGAACAAACGTGTTGGCTAACTGCTTTCATCGTGGGCCGTTGATACACCAGACTAGCCATTTGCACCCCTCAGATTCCGTAACCTAACGGCACACACACACTCCACACACACACACACCCACACACACACACACACACACACACACACACCCACATCACACACACACACACTCACACACACTCAGAGGCACTCACGCATGCACGCACGCACGCATCCACACACACACACACGTACAACTTAAGCTCTTGTACACACCCATGCAAGTACCGACATACACAGTACGTTCACTCAAACTTAACATGCATCCAACACCTTCCACTCTCCAACACCCCTTCCCTTATTTCCCGCCATCCTTTCCCTCGTCAATATCACTTTTAGTGAAAAACGTTAACAAATAACAACAACAACAACAACAACAACACACACACACACACACACACACACACAACACACACACACACACACACACACACACACACACACTCACACACACACACACAACACCCACACACACACACACTCAAACACACACACACACACACACAACACACACAGAGTTCAAACTTCAACGTCTATATTCATGTGACTCCTTTCTCTGTGGGAGTTGGGGTAAAAATTCATAGACTCAATTTTTAGATCAAAGATGACTCGCAGTTGAAATACACTACAAATTAGGAAAGGAAACCGTCACCCGCAGTCTGTCAAGAGTGCGAGTTAGTTAGTTAGTTATGTTATATAGGACCAGCGGACTAACTAGGAGCCGAAATCAGACCTCAGCTATCATATCAGAGTCGTCTTGATACAAAACCCACACTATAATAACACATCACTTAAAATTTATGAGGACAAAGCACAATTATCTTTTCAACTCCATTCGACACCTGTATACATTAATAAAAACCCTATAATTTATACAATAAATTTACCTCTTCAAAAAGAAAAAATAAGATCTATCAACTGAAATCTCACGAAAAAGAACACCGATAAATCACTGGTGAACAAGAACTTCTCTCTGATACCACAAACAGCACATTCGGTCAAAAAATGATTAACACTGAACAAGCGTCACAAAACGCAACACACCATGGGGTTCTTCCTTCTGATATCCAACTGCGTTTATATAGCTGTGCCCAATATGTAACCGTGGACTAATCGATCCTCGTTACGGTTACGTACCACCGATGGGAAAGAGGATTGGTTAAATCTGGGCAAATTTTAAAACCATTTATTATAATTTGATTACACCATTCACTCTGGCCACAGTTCACGACAATACAAACTGATTTATGACGTAGATCAGAGTGAGGAACAAACTGCCATAGCGCCTCCTGAAAGACTTGCAACCGAGAGCTTTTTGTGCTCTTTGTCACCACTGATTCCCATTAAGATTCCATGTGACTGTGGGACCCACAAGAAAACATATGCTTTCCCGAAGAGACAAGCGATATGAAAGCATGAATACCGCCAAAACTGATGTGATACTTTCTCTTGTCGACAAAGCCGACAATGCCGACAATGAATCCCGATAAAATAATGAAAATCATTCTGATCTGATCTGGACACCGCACTGAGGCCAGATTTAAAGTCCCCCCCCCCCCTCCGTCCACCCCCCCCCCCTTCAGTTCAGCAGTATAACAGATGACCAATCCCGCCATCTTAACAAAGTAGGCTCCTGAAAATCGTTATCACACACAATGGCAGCTGCAGCCCTCTCACCTTTTTTAGAACATCAGTAAAAACTTGATAAAATCTTTATACGTGCACATGCCCAAAATAAAGTTGTTTTATATATGCACACTCGAGGTGACCTCCTTTCGAATTGATTAAATATAAAATAATCTCTGGAGTTGCGACTTTCCAAGAGGTAAATCATCTGTAAATGGACCACATCAAACACGCATCAAGTCAATGCCAGCTGCCCGAAATGGTAAAAATACGAATACCCAGTGGAAGGAATCATCATTTGGCTTTAAGTCATATTTGGCTCTAAAAGGCGGTTCATGACAATAACATAGGCAGGGTTTCTGGATAGCCTCCATTTCAGTTAGTAATTCCATGGAAAGACGCAACCTCCTTAGCTCCCGAGGGGTTCACCCGATTCAACATACAAACTTTCTTTTGGCGATGTGCGAAGTGCTCCCAGAGCAACAGCAGTCCCTTGAGATGGATTGATCAAGAGCTTTGAGGTAAGACTTCGTGCAGAAACTCATATACCACCCACCCATAATTCTAGCTTTGTCTCACCAAGCCCGATACAAAATCGCAAACAAAGTTTCGCTTGTCTGCACCCCAACAGTGTGACTAATAACCTTCAAAACATTCAAACCTTGACTGGCAAGATTGTTTAATGTACTTACTGCGAGGCAAAAAAGAAAGCTTATATATCAAAAATAACCCCAAAAATTTCACTTGTTGAAATCATTTAATTACCTGACCATTGAGACTGATAGCTGGTTCTAAGACCTGAATCTTTTCTATGGAAATGAATACACTCTGTCTTATGAGCTGAAAAACTTAAATCCATTTTCATAACCCACTGGCTGAACACGATAACACACAATTGAAGTTACGCTCAGCTGCAACCAAGTTTTTCCCTTGCATAGTTGGAGAAGTCATCAACAATAATGACTTATCATTCCAGACTTTACTGACCTTGAAGCGATGTTATTAATCTTCAGATTGAACAGAAGTGGAGAAAGATGCTACCCTGAGGTACACCCATCTCCTGCTCAAAAGGATCTGAAAAGGTCGAATGAAGTCTAACACTTGAAATGCCTGTTAGACAAAAAATTAGCAATTAAACATTGTAAATTAACCTTTGAAATCAAGTGCCTTCAAGTCCTGAAGAATTCCAGCCTCCATGTTGTGTCATAAGCTTTTTCTAAATCACAAAAAATAGAAACTACATGTTCTCCATGATCAAGCATTCCTGATAAAAGACTCATAACGAACCATATTGATCCATAGTAACTGCGGTTGTATTCCAAAATCCACACGGGAAACATCTAAGGCCCCAGACATTCTAAACTGCCATAAACAATCGAGAAATACAATCTCTCCATAGTTCTTACATAACAACTGTGAGGAGCTATAGACGAAAGTTGTTAGGATCCAGATTGATCTTCCCAGGTTTAGGATAGGGATAACAACGCCTCTCTCCCAGAAGGTGAAAATCCCCGAACACCAAACATGATTAAACAGAACAACAACACAGTTAAACCCTCAGACTGGCAATGTTTAATCAATGATAATGAATGTCATCTTGGTCCAGGAAGCAGAGTGTTGCTTTTCAAATGGCGTCCTTTAACCATCCATGCTGAAAACGCAGTTGTAATCCTCAAACTAGCTGGCTCGAAGAACAGATTTTGACTATGCTGATCTTTTGAAACGCTGAATTCCTTCAAAATGATCACTGAACGAATTTTGATGAATATAGCAGTTAGCAAGTTACAAACCTCCTTTGTATTAGTAATGATCGATCCATATACCTTGGGCCCAAACATTTTAAACTATGCAGCCGACTTTCCCTTAATCTACGATTATTTTCCAACTTTCCTTGATTGACCTTAAGGACAATTTGAATCAAAAAGTTTCCAAATTCCAGTCTTCTTAGTTTTAAAAGTATACCGACACTTAGCCCCTACTCGCCCTATGTTTAACTTGGTTCCGCACCATAGGAAACCTAGCAAAAATCTTTGAGCACCTTTTCTTCTTACCCTTCAGAAAGTTTTTGCACTCTTTATCATACCAAGGGTCCTTAACACAATTGGTTTATCACGGGACTTAGGATAGCTTATCCCTTTAGCACTCTCTACTATCACATTAGTGAACTGCAAAACAGGGTCATCATAGCTCCGCAACAAGATTCTAGCATCTACTTAAAATCTTTGCTGATAAAGACTCAATCCGCAGAAAACGAAACTTCCCATGTTTCCCGGGGGGACTCCTGCATTTGCGTCGTAAAATAAATAAAAATCGAAGTGATCACTCCCGCTTAGGTCCTATGAACCCTTGGTACCTGCCATTCTAAGTCCAAAATAAGGAAGGTCACAAATGACAAATCCAAGTGAGTCAAAGAACCAGAAGGAGAACAAAAGGTCGGTGAACCTGAATTCAGAAGACAAAGATCATGATCCGATATAAAATCCTCAAGAACTTTCCCTTGAGAATTGGTGCAGTTACTTCCCCACTGTGGAGAATGGCCATTCAAGTCACCCAATAAAAGAAATGGGCGAGGGAGCTGAGAAATTAAACCATCCATCTAACTCTTCGAAATCACAGAAGATGGAGATAGATACAAACAACATATCGTAACGACCTTGTTTAACGAGATACGAGCTGCCACTGCCTCCAGATCCGTCTGAAGTGGAATTTCTGTATGTAATACCGAATTATGAATGTAAAGAGAAACGCCTCTCCTTGAAAAGTCTGCAGAAGCTGGCTTGAGTAAGCAGGAGAAACCAGGAATCTCATGCTTCTTACTTGCAGTTAAAAGGGTTTCTTGAAGAGCAATTATCGAAGATCTATACTCTGTCAACAATAGCTCAAGGTCCGGACGGGTAAGGACTGGGACAACAGTCCGGCACAGCAGGATGGGGAGTGCAGGTGGGGTAACTGCAGGCACCTGCGACGATCGCCGGACAGTCAGGGACAGGAATGCCAGCAAATGGCCGTCCACAGTTCCCCGACTACAACGGCCCTGACCCGCCTGGTGTACCGGGCCACAGGATGGTGGGAATGCGCCCTCACCTGCACTTGACATAGCCGTTACCCTCTAACCGTAGATATGCATAACTACATACATCACTAGGGTAACCCCTTGGTTCGCCCCTTCCCAGGATTTCCTTTACGCACCCCAGAGCCTAATAGCTCTACAAACGAGTTACCTCTATCACCATCCCACGTTGTTTATACCACAAAGTTACATTCCTCTTACACTACGGTATACACAGAGGTACTCCCTAATACACCTTCCCACACACACATTCTCAGTCATATTGTAACATGCACCACAAATATGTCTCGATTCCAAAGAAAACCAATGGGACAGGACAGGTATATCTCCTCGCAATCACCCAAGGCATTAGCACACTCCCACAAATCTCCAACAATGTAGGAATAATCTTAAATCTATACTATTGAATTAGGGTACCCACACCCTACAAAACCGCGCTGCTTGACACCAGTACCTCTTCACACCACTACACAATACTTATCCTTTCTAATTAACTTCCATAACACGGCACAATCATAACCTCTACAGCACCCAGTGGCCAACACACCTTGTCTATGCTTCCCGAAAGCATTTCCGTTCGAACCCCCTGTCACGACTAAGTACCAACTCAATCCAAACACCAGGATCGAACCAATGATAACTATTTACATTTCCATTCAAAACTTCACAACCAAATTTCCTTCTTTTCTTTTTTCCTTTTCCCTGTTTCCACCTTCAACACAACCCGCTGGTCAAAACCCACCATCAACACACTTTTCTCAACTTGCTTGTTTTAGTCCTTATTTCCCCCCATTTTCTCACTCTTCCTTTTCCCTAAGAAACTGGACATTGATTCAAAATATGAGCTCATATTATTTACACCTTTGTACAAGTCGACAGAAAATGTGCACAAGACAACGCCATCCTTAACACTACACTACTATCCCCTTAACTAACTCCACATACCTGCTACAACACAGAACGACGACAACCACTGCGGCTGGCCACCCCAGCACCTGAACCTCAGGGTCGCAGCACACAGAAACACCGACGACTGCACGACCAAGAGCAAAACGCTCACGAGGGCCGGCTCACCATGTCGACCGAAGTCACACTCACAGCACAAACGCTGGCACCAGAACAAGAGCCCAACTGCTCTTCACCAAGGACTTTGACCGAAGTGCTAGCCACCCGGCCCCACCAAACTTTAAAGCCTGATGACTCAGCACTCACTCCTTGCTGAGTTCTGAACTCTACATAAACTACACGTGAAACGGGACTCCACACGATACAAAACAGGAGACGGAAGGCTAACCCCCTCTCTCCCCACACTTATTCTTTCCCTGCCTGTGCATGGTAGCAAACGCACACCCAGTATGTGACTGGAACATGCAGGTATCAAACACCCCCACCATCCTTCCTGAACCCAACAACTACCATATATGGCCCGGTAAGCCTACACCCCCATCGTGGAATGATGCTACGAATCGCCACAGAGCCGTCAGCGCGTCTGTATGATTTCCACGCTGATACAGATCGGTGACAGGAATGTATTTCCTAAAGTGACAAACCTAGGTCGCGACCCATGCATTTGATGAATATTGTTGAAGAAATACGATCTGCGTAAAAGAGCCAACCGAATGAAGTCAATTCCACTGAAAGAAATAAACAACAAGATGCGAAGCATATAAACGTACTCCCAGTTTTCAAAACCGCTTATAAATCGGCCAAGTGCTTTGTGAGATAAGAAATAAAGGCAAAATAACGGTTTTAACGGTTATCTAACCGATGTACACTTTTGAAACTGGTATTTTAGTCCTCACTGGGCTAAAGCCTGTGTACTTACCAAATTTCATCCAAATCGGACAATAATGTCAAGAATAGCGGTTTTTAACGGTCAGATTTTGAAACACTACATGGAAGTGCCATTTGTGTGTGATAACCTTTGTACATGCAAAATTTCATTAAAACCCACCAATATATAAAAAACAACGGCAAAATAACGGTTTAACGGTTATATAACCAATATACACTTTTGAAACCGGTATTTTAGTCCTCACTGGGCTAAAGCCTGTGTACAGATCAAATTTCATCCAAATCGGACAATATGTCAAGAATAACGGGTTTTAACGGTCAAATTTTGAAACACTGTATAGAAGTACCAGTTGTGTGTGATAACCTTTCTATATACTAAATTCATTAAAATCCACCTATATATAAGAAATAACGACAGAATAACGGTTTTTAACGGTTGTTTAATCCGTTTTCAGCATTACATCACTTACATATGGACAGAGGCTCCGATTTGTCACAAGATCATCCAAACCGCTTATAAATTGGCCAAGTACTTTCTAAGATATTCCATAAAGAAGAAAAACCGTTACAGGCCGTTACAGCCGTTAGTAACGGCTATACATCGGGCATCATCCGTGGCCCATAATGAACATACCTACAATTTTCAGAAAGATCGGCCCAGTAGTTTTGTCTGGAGCGAGTGGAACACATTTTGACCACGGACACACAGACAGACGGACACACAGACAGACACACAGACAGACACACAGACAGACACACAGACAGCATTTCTTCGTTCCCATTCTAAAGTACTCCCTGTTCTATAAGAACTGGAGGTACAAAAAGCAAATATGTTTCATAGAAAACTGATTTACTGGAGATGACTCAAGATTTATCTACTACTAGCCGGTGTACCCGACTTCGCTCGGTATATCTGTACAATGATTTTCTGGCCACCCCTCTCTCTCACCACTTAAAAGACAATACAATAAAATTCAGCTTGGGTTTGTTTCGTTTTTCCCATGCTGAACCAATTGCGCCAGCCTCCTCCTATCTACTTCACCCAATTTCTTCGGACGCCCACTCCCTTCTTGCCTCTCAATCTGTTTTCCCTCACGAATTTTTTTCGTAATACGATGCACAGCCCATAGAGGATGCCTGTACTTTGTGAACTTCCCGGGCCCTTTAAATTTCCTTGATTAAATGCTCAAAAATGAAAAACTCTGTAGGGGCCGCCAAAACCAGTGGTAAGGCGCGGACCATATAAAAGGTCGGGGTTTTTCGCCCCGGCTTTCGGAAATTTTAAGGGGGAATGTTCCAGTAAAATGCCCGGGGTTCCCCCCGAGCCACCCCCCCCCGCGGTGTCGGGCAATGTGACGGACCAGCCATTGCATACCCTTTATTTGGGCCCGGACTTAAACCCAAACCAAAACTAAAAACCGTGAAAAAGATTGCTTTTTCACGATTACATTCTTTTTGGGGGGCCTTGGGTAGACAAACTTTCTGGTCTCCCTTTTGGGCGCAGTATAGCGGTTTTCGCTTTCCAGTTCGTGATGCTAAAAAGTAAAATTTCCATGTTAAAACACGAACGGGGGTCTGCCCCAAAGGGGATGAAAATGTCTACCCTGGCTCTTTTGATTGTCAGAGCGAAACGGGTTTCCGGAAACTGAACCCTCGAACGGGAATGGCGGGGGTGAGCCCAGGGTTTTCCAAGGAATTTGGGGAGCAGCCCCCTTTTCCCCCTTTGGGGGGGCCACATGATATTTTCGCTTCTAAAACTTTTCCTGTGCATCGGGTGAAGACACATCGGTCCCTTTGGGCTGGTCCAGTGACGGAGAATGATATGGGGACTCCAGATTTCCAACATTCATGCGGGGGAAAGCCAAAAAATCTCAATGGATTCGGAGTTCTTGGGGAAAAAGGGACCCCCTCATCATCTTTCTGTCATAGATCGTACAAGTTTCCTCTCCAGGGAATAGCACGTTTTTTTCTGTTTAGCCGTTGACAGTCTCGTTCAGGGAGGAGTTTAGCCCTTTCCCTGCCCAGTCGATTTGCACGTAGCATGAAACGGTAACGCTTTATCAGACTCCGGTATCATAAAACGGGCATGTGCGGGTGGGACCAATATAGTATCTGAAACATGACTCAATGTCCCATTGCCAATGTCAAGAAAATTTTGGCGAAGCGGGCTGTCGGGGGTTTTCAGACGGGGGGGGGCTCTCATATTTA
The DNA here is from genome assembly GCA_018398815.1 of Conus ventricosus. Classification (NCBI taxonomy): domain Eukaryota; kingdom Metazoa; phylum Mollusca; class Gastropoda; order Neogastropoda; family Conidae; genus Conus; species Conus ventricosus. Next base: position 53,292 of record JAFLJL010018808.1, on the reverse strand, counting down.
ACAATCAGCTCCACCTTTCTTCAGACAGGCTTTTGACAATGTTTGCTCGGGTCCTTTGGGACCAGGAGGACGCCAGAAGTCCCCACAGAACACGTTGGGATGCCTCCCATGGCCCGGGGCACGGGGTGATGTCCTGCAGCGTTGATCCTGGCCTGTAGACAGCTTTGGGGGTCATGGAGCTTCATCATTAGAGGGGTTGCAGCCCTTTGATGATTTTGGCCAACGTTTACCCACGTTTGAGGGCGGGTTGGGCGTTTCTTGCTTGTGGGCATCCAGAGGGACCTTAAAAGTGCTAGTACTGTCCGCCCACCCGGGCAAAGGTAGGGGAAAATGCCCGGGAAGCTGGCAGCACTTTTTTCCCTTGGGGAGCGACCCGGTTCGGGATAAGATTCAGGATATCTTTTTATTCCCTAGGAGAAACAAGGAACATTATTTGCTGCTTGCTGGGGGATCCGCCTCTGCTCAAAGGGGTCATAAGCTGCGACCGTCTCTTGGTCACTTCACTTTTAAAAGCTGATCATCAGTGCTCCCCGGAATGCAGTAGTGTCGAAATTTGGGGCTCGCGGAAATTTTCTAAAGGGCACATTTGTCGTTGTGTGACTTTGGCATCCCATACTCCCTGTAACTTCCCTCCAAGAAGAAGAGTTTGGCGAATCACAGTAAGAGCTTGGTTGTAGAGGCATCTGTTACTGCGCTTCATAACAGACATCTCTTCGGATTTGGGAAGAGGAAATCTTCAGAAAGATGGCCCCTTTGAAGGTTCCCGGGTTCCGGGGTTCGGGGTTTTGCAAGCCACCAGGAAATACAGAAGTCACGCAGAGTGGGGGTCTCTGAGGAGGGAGGTTTCCTCCAGGGCAATTGAAGAAGGCGGTCACTTCCATTTGGGTTCGTGAATTTTGTATAAGTATTCGTTCAGCGTGAAAACTGCCTGTATACCGAATTTCACCAGGAACGGTCTAAATTTTATAAAAAGGGTCTTTAACAGTAAATTTTAAGTTTCGGTTCGTGTAAGTTGTTATATTATTCCATTTAAAACTTCATTGTATCCCAAAAATTCTCAAAAAAGGGTCAAATTTAAAAATAACGGATCTTAAGGGTTTTTAAAACCTAAATTTTTAATTTCCGTTCGTGTAAGTTGTATATCTTGTTCACGTGAAAAACTGGATCTGATCCAAATTTTCTCAAGAAGGGGCTAAATTTATATAAAAAGGGTTTTTAAAAGGTAAATTTTTAAGTTTGGGTTTCCTGAATTTTATACATTATTTTTTTAAAAAACTTCCCTTATCCCAAAATTTCATCAAGAAGGGTCTAAATTTAAAAAAAGGGATCTAAGGGTTTTTTTAACCCCAAATTTTTAAGTTTTGTTCGTGTAAATTGATACTTGTTCACGGCAAAACTGCTCTTATCCCCGAATTTACAGGAACGGCAAAAATTTTATATAATAATTTTTTTTAACAGTCAATTTTAATTTTTTCGTTCGTGTAATTGTAATCATTATTCACATTTAAAACTTCCCCTGCATCCCAAATTTCCCAAAGAAAGGTCTAAATTAAAAAATAACGGATTTTTTAACTTTTTAAAAAACGCTCAATTTTAATTTTTCTTTTCTTTAAAAATTGTTTTCATTGTTCAGCGAATAAAACTGAAATCTGTATCCCGAATTTCACGGGGAACGGAAAAAATTTATAAAAATAACTTTTTTTTAACGGTCAATTTTTTAAGTTTGGGTTTCGTGTAAGTTGTATACTTGTTCAGCGTGTAAAACTGCTCTGTATACCAAATTTATAAGAATGGTCAAAATTTTATAATAAGGTTTTTAAAAAGGGTAAATTTTTAATTTCGGTTTTTGAATGTATACTTTAATCCATTTAAAACTTCCCTGTATACCAAATTTTCATCAAAAAGCTAAATTTAAAAAAATACGCTTTTTAAAACGGTGTAAAAAAAGGGTCATAAAAACATCGAATGACCCAGTGTTTCCCATGGGCCCCTTTAATCATCCCAATTTTGTGGCGATCCAAACGACCCCCTTTTTGCCGCCAACACAAAAAAAGTTGTTTTTTTTGATCGTTTTTTGGGGGGGAAACGGTTGTTAACTTTTTTAAAAACGGTCTAAATAACTGTCGAGAAACTGTCCAGACCCTATGTTACTGGGGAGATGTCCCTCAGGTTCGATGTACCGTGCAATGTCACAAACGGCCTTTTGATGAAAAGCAGAAAAAAAAGATGTCTTTGAAACCGTTTATAACATTTTGTAACGGTTTTTAAAACGGGTTTTTTTTTTTTAAAATTATCCAAAACCACCTTGGGTCAAAACAAGACCTGCAAATTTCAAGAAACGGGTTCAAAACTTTTTCTTTTTGGGGTTTGGTGTTTTTAACTTTTTTAAGTCAAAATAACGTTTTTTAAATCCCAAATAACTTTTAAATTTTTTAGAAAAGTACCTGAAACTGTGAAAAGTCAAAAACGGCCATTTGATAAAAAGCGGGGAAAAAAGATGTCTTTGAAACCGTTATAACAGTTTTTAACGAATCTTAAATAAATTTTAGCGAACTGCCCAGGAACGTGGACAAACGAGTCACAAGAAAAAAACATAACCGTTTCGACCTCATAGGTCTTCGTCAGGTGATAAAAAAACGAATAAAAACAACAAAAATTTTCACTTAGCTTTGATCGCTTCAGATCTTAGGGTTCAGGAAAGGGAGAAGGCACTCTTTTTGCCCACTTTTGGGGGGTTTCCTAACATTTATTTAAGATTTGTTTAGATTTCCGCCTGCAGTCGTCTCGTTTTGCAACACTTTTTAACGGTTTTTAACGGCTTTATTTTTTTTTAGAGTTTCCCCAAAACCATCCTCGGGTCACAACAGACGTACCTGCCAAATTTCATTCAAGGTTGGGGCCGTTTTTGAGTCTATAGCGTACACAGACACACACACAAACAGAATTTTGCCAAATTTATGTATTAGATTTCTGGTTTAAAAAAATAAAGAATCAAATTCCTGGTAGTTCTTTATGTAGAATTGAAAAGTTTTTGATTCCTTGGGGATTGGACATTGATTTGTGGTGCATACCGTAGTTTGAGATTTTCCACAAATGAATTAAAACGGTGTAACATAAATGGCAAACCCCTCAGACTATTTGGAATACAAAGAAGTGTCTGCAAAGGCATTGCGCCCCCCATAGGTCATTTTTGGGTTAAAATTTTGCAAAAATGAAAAAAAAGGAAAAGCATTTTAAGGGGAAGACATTTGACAAAAAAAAGCCTAGTTCACAAGTTTATACACAGCTACAAAGGGGGAGGGCAAAAAACACACGTGAACATAATGGAACCCCTGGAGCATTGTGAACAATTTTCAGGTTAATTTTTGGTATGGGTATGAGGGGGGGGCTGCAGGGGTGTAAAGAACAAAAAGCCCCCTTCTAAACCCCTTTTTGTCTCTCCAGTCCCCCACCCCCCAGGGACCCAGAAATTATATCCTCGTCCCCGGAGAGAAAACGAAGAAGAAGAAGAAGAAGAAAAGAAAGAAGAAGAAGAAACGAAGAAAAAAAGAAAAGAAAAGAAAAGAAAAAAGAAAAAAAGACGAAGACGAAGACAAAACGAAAAGACGAAGAAGAAAAAGAAGAAGCGAAGAGGGAAAAAGAAGAAATCAAATAAATTAACTTCTCAAGTCTCATCTCCCCTAACGCCCACGTGTGTGTACAAGCAGGCACAATGTCTACTTCACCAGGGCCATTCGATCTGATCTGTTTTTTAACAAGCCAGTAGCAGCCAGTCCCGGCCTCTCATGCAGTGCCAACAGACAAATAAGAAGAAACACAAAAGACAGGGGACTCACAGACTTAAACCCCAAACACCAACACACGGGTGAAGATTAACTAACCTCATTTTGTCTTCGGGTGCCCGAGTCAGGCAAAAAAAAACGTCCAATCTAACTATGGTGAAGTTTTCAGCTCGTCACGCTAACTGTTGTTCCTCAATAACAATTATTTAAACAGAGAACTTTCATTCGATATTTGGTAATAACTTCTGGGCTTGCATCTATTTGGCTGTACGTAAAAAACACCTCCTGAATTTTGCCGCTTTCCTATCTCTAAATTTTTTCAGTTTAATGAGCTTGCAGAAAAAACGAAACCCCTGTTTGGGGGAAACACAACACAAAAACCAACACAACACCACACACACCACACACACACACACACACACACACACAACCACACACACACACCCGCACTCAGACGCCGCACACAAAAAGTGCAGTTTTTGGGGTTTGGAAACTTCGGTTTCCGGGCTTATTAAACACTTCTCCACCTCCTCGAGAAATGACGCCTTCAAGAGCAAACTGCTTACTGTAATTCCGTTCCCACCCTTCCCCCCTAGCCCCATTACTTCCCCAATTTTTTCCCATTTCTCCACCCCCTTTTTTTTCTCCCCATCCCCCCCCTCCTTTTTTCTCTTCTTAAAGCGGTTACAAAAAAAGAGGAGTGGTCAAGGGGTTAAAAAAAATAAGAAAGATAAGAAAAAGTTTTTTATCCCCACCGACCGCAAGGCCACTCGGGGCTGCACCACGTTAAAATCAACTCACCAGTCATTGAAAAAAAAAAAAAAAAAAAAAAAAACCTTTCAACACTCGCATTAAATGACATCGTCTAAAAAACGACCAAAAAATGATTAAAAAATTTTTCTTCCGTAAAATTTAAAATCAATGAAAAATGTTAATTTTTTTCAAAACTAAGGATCACGTTGGCGGGACTCCCTGAACAGGCTTCAGGGACCCCGCTGTAAAATTTTGTGTCTCACATGGCAAGTCCCAACACCTAAAAGAACATGTTTATTGTGAGTGGTGCATGACATGGAATCCCAGGGACTTTTTCATTTTTAAAAAGGGGAAGCAGGGGAAAAATAAAAAGGCCGGGGTGCCGCCGGCACAGACCTTTCCTCTTTACGACCTCCCCGACGGGGGATGGGGGAAGTCCTTTAAGTTTGGACGGATCTGAAAAGTTTTTTACCGTCTGTGTTTCCAACCCTCCTCCCAGGGTCTCTCAATAATCTTTTAATTTTTGGGGTTTCACCTGAACAGGGGATAAAATTTTGGGACAGTTTCTCTCTTGTGGCGTCTTGGCAAAACGACAACCATTCTTCCCGCCGATGCCAACATGACCGGGAACCCAAGCAAATTAATGTTGTAACCGTCCGTTTTCAACTTGCAAAAATTCAAAAAAAATCAAAAGTTTGGACTAAAGGGTTTGCGGCCATTTTGGTTTAAAAAGGACGCGAACCCGACGAACCAAAAGCCCCTCTTTGAAAAATGTAATTATCTTCAAAGCCGTACCGAGCATAAGTTCGCAGAAAAGACAAAGCATCGGAATGGATATTTCCAACAGTATTAGAAGGAGCCCCGGGGCTAGGCTGAAAGGGCCCATCCACCCAGATTGGAACCGTCAGTGAAAACTTTTTTGATAGGGGGGGAAATTTGGAACAGAGCTCAGCATACAAACCCTTTACGCCAAGAGCTGTAGACCCCCTTAGGGAAGCTCAAGATCGAAACGAACTCTGGTGGAAAAAGGCCTGGGGTTGACCCGGGAAACTTGGAAAAATGGGAAACTACTCCATCTAACCTGCTTTCCGCACGTGAGGCTGCATACAAACCCCAAACGGCGGAAACTTTTCGGGTTATTTTCAAACTATTTTGGAACGGGGGTCAAAAACCAGCCCCAAGGCAGGATTCTGCGGTTCTGAGAACAGTCGTGAAATAACAAAGACGTTTCAGCCGCGGTTGGCAATAAAGGTTCACCCGCCCTGCGTACGGGCTGTACACGGGGGGGTGGGCGGAACGCTCCAAGCAGAGACGGCCTTGATGGTGGATGGGGCCCAAAGAGTTTGGGGTAAATGACTTGCGGGGGCCGTACACGCACAACCGTATCCAGTTTGGAACGGCCGGGGTCTGTAAGGGCAAAAAAATTTTTTTATCACGCCCAGTCGGTGGTGCTACAAACCCGCAAAATTTTTCAGGGCCTTTTGGAAAGCAGTTTTTGGGGTTTTTTAATATGGTGAGAAATTAAGTTTTTTGGTAAAAAATACTCCCAAAAATTTGGGCCCCTTTTTTAACAGCTGGAATGGGGTTTTCCCCTACTTAAAAGTTCCGGATCGGGAAAAAACTGAGGGAAAATTAGGGAAGTGAAACACGGGGTTTTTGTAGCAAAAAAAGGTAAAACCCTTTTTCATCCGCCCCCGGGGATTTTATCTACGCAAAGGGGAGCCTCCCGGGGACACTGGGGTACAGGTTTCCATTGCGTAGACACAAAATCATCCCAAACAAGACATCTAAACCCCCTGGAAAACTATTGAACAATGTTGTTGATTTTAAAAAAAAAGAGGGGGGATATTTTGCCCCCCTGGGAACACCCAACCCTGCTCGGGGACATCAAGAGAGGGGGTCCCAAACCCCGGCCTGAATGCTTTTCTCCCAAAAAAAATTTGAATAAAAGGGAAGATGACCTCGAAAACCCAACGTGGAAAAAGAAGTATCCCCGACTTCCGGGTGGTTCGAGGGCCTTCTCCAAGTCAAAGAAAATTGCACGCATGCGTTTGTTCAGAAAGGCTTCCGAAGTTAATTCCAGCGAATCAAATGGTCAAGGGTAGTCCATGTTTGCGGAAACCCAACTGTTCTTTCCCCAAAAAGGCATCTTTAAAGTTTCCACATGACCTAGCATTGACCATTTTTTCCATCAATTTACAAACAAGCTGGTCAAAGCTAGGGACGGTAATTTGAAGGATTAAAAGATCTTTTCCGGGTTGGGGGTGGGAATAATAGGGCTTTTCGCCAAGAGGGGGGAAAAAAAAACCGAGTCCCACAATGGTTGTCCCCCTGTACATAGTTCAACCCTAGGGGAAGAGTTTCAACGCTGATAATGGTTTTATTATTCCGGGAGGGGATTCCGCTCAAGAAACCCGGCGTTTCGGGGGCTCTTTTAAAACGTAAAAGGGAAAGTTTTGTAGTCTTCCATTTGTCTAAACAAAAAATTTTGCGGGGTTTTTTCTTTGGGGTTTTTGTTTTTTACAAAAGTGGCAGATTTATTAAAGAGGGGGAATTCTTTTCAAGGGTTGAAGCAAGCAGATTAGCAATCTTTCTTCTCTGTTTTAAAGAATCCGAAAATTGAGAGGGGTTCACGTGGGACAGGTGTTTTTTTCCCTTTGTTTCTTAAGATGTCCACATTTTTTTTCTTGGAAGTTTTTGAGTCACCGGGAGCAGAACTTCTCCAGGACCGACGTTTACTGATTTAAAAGTGGTTTTTAGATTTACACGGAGTTTTTGAGGGCCCAGCGTTGGGGCCCCAAGGGGCGTTGGTACACCAGCTGACCCGTTTTTTTAACTTTGGAAATTTGTTGGCGTCGAATCAAACCCCGGGTGTTTTTTTGGGATTTGAAGTTTTCGGAAGACACTGGAATACAAACTTAGCACACTTGATACAGTGTTAGTCAGTGATTCAACTGGGTCCCGGGTCTGAAGAAAGCAGTGTCCTGGAAAATTTTTAGAAATAGTGGTTGCAAATAGATCCCAGTTTGCTTTCTTTTAATTTTGATGTTGAGAGACAGAGCGTGTTATTTGACGGGTTTTAGTAAGACAGGGAAAGGGGACTTCCCTGCAGACCATGGCAGACCACCCTAGTCCAGGACCAGCGAGGGCACAAACCCCACAAATCTAAAAAACAAAGTGAACCCGGGAAGAGGGAGGTAATTCAGATCCGTCGTTCAGACAACACAATCCAAAACCAAAAGGGCATCCTCAAACAGCAAACCCCTGGATGACTACCCGCACTACCCCAAAAAGGGTTGTGACCGTTAAAGTCACCAACAAAAAAAAGGTCGAGGAAGTTCTCTTATCAGACTGACAAGTTGACGACAAACCGGGGCAAAGGGGGTGAAAAAGGGAACAAAAGTCAAGTCTTTTGAGGGGAAAATGACTTCCCCAGCTACAGCCTGAAAGGGGGTAGACAAGCAAGGACATACAAAAGTTTTGTGTAGGAGAAGGGCAACACCGCCCCTCCCAACGGGGATGGTTGTCAGGTTTTTAAAGAATATTAAAGCCAGAAAGGTAAAGCTTTGGCTTTGAATTTTAGTTTCCTGAAGACCACGCAGAAAGGTTTTATAGATCGACACGAACTTAATCCCAAATTGGAATTAGTCCACGGGGTTTTCCAATGGGAATTGTACATCCATGGGGAGGGGGGGAAAAAGAGAGGGAAAACGGGCATTCCTCCTCAAAAGTTTCTTCAAGGAGTGAAAATTTATTTTGAAGTTTAACTGAACTTGTTGTTCTTTAGACCTCGGCAGACTTGCCAACGGGGGAAGAAGGCTGGTTTGGGGGACGGTGGAGGTTTCTTCCTTCTCCACCCTCCCCCCACGGGGTGGAACTCCCTTGCCCCCCGGGCATGGAAAGGGTTCGAGGGGGATTGTGTTTTTTAAACGCCCGCACAATGTTGAGACTGCGGGGAGTCTGAGGGTGGCGGATTTTTTTCCTCCACCAGGGGCATTCACTGTGGTTTGGGGGGTGGGGGACCTGCTTCCACCAAGCCGACAGTTCTCCCTTTCAGTTTTTTGAAAAATTTAAATTTATCATCTGGGAGCAGACTGACCGAGTGATCTTTCTTTTCGGCCCAAGCATACGAAATCTGTGGGGCTACTGCCCACAACCTGTTTCGGGGCCCCAAAAAAGGAATTTCTTTTCAGTTTTAATTCGTTGGATAGTGAATTCCTGAAACCAAAAAGGGCAGTTTCGTGAAGAGGAGGGATGGTCGCCACCGCAGTTGGGCACAAAGTCCGGGTCTTGCACGGCCTCATGGGTTGCCTTTCAGCAAAACACCGCCACCTCCGCCCAGCAGCGGGGCCCCCTTTACATGTCCAAACCTCTGGCACCGGGAAACATTTTAAAGGGACGGGAAAAACAGCGAAAACGGACTTTTTAGGTAGCAACTTTGATGACCGGGGGCAGCACAGGGTTGCAAAGGTCAAAGAGGGTGTTGGGGGGGGCCCCTCTCTCTGCCCTTCTTGACGAACCCGCGACCTCCGACACCCCGGGGGCAATTCCGTTTTTATTTCTGCCTCTGAGACCCCGCTAATCTCGCAGCGAATCCCAAACCCTTTTTAGAATTTAACGTTTATGGGGTCCCCTGACTCCCTATCCCCTAATTTGTTTCCCTCAACACTGTTCGGGTTGTTTTCTTATGACTTGAACCCGAAAAACCATTCCCAACCTTTTGACGGACTGAGGGTACCCGCAACCTTTAAAAACCCTTTTGGATAGCAAAAGGCTCAGAGCGGAAAGGGGCTTTCCTCTCGTCCCTTTACCACGAGCCCGGAAGCCCAGAAACCTGTTTTTCTGTCGTATCCGTGTCAGAAACGAAACAGAATACCGGTCCCCCCGAAATAGGGGGTGCTGCTTTTCCCCTTCCTTTTTTGGGGGGAGTTTTTTTTTAAAAAACCATTTTATTTTTTTGTTTTTTCTCCCCTACCCACCCCCCTTGGGTCCACTAAAGGGGCCAGGCCCAAAAAACCAAAGTCTTTACCCCTTTCCCGGCTTGGGAGAGATATCGAAAACAGAAAAATACCAACCCATCCCCCCTGACTGCTCAATCCCGGGACGAGAGCGAGCACTCGGGGTTAACTGGCATGGGGAAATTCTGTCTTGACCCAGCCCCAGAAGGGGGGCCGATTAGTACAAACCCGGGCCCAAAATGCTTCCGTTAGGGGAGGTCCGAGCCAAAAAGGGGTTGAAGCGTGGGCCCCCTCAAACACCAGGATCTATTCCCCCTCCGACACAGGTCGCAAAAAGCACGGGAAACAAAGGCGGATCTTTAAAGGGGACCCAGGAGAAAAGGAGTGTGGAAAAAAAGACTTGAAGAGGAGACGAAGATAGAAAAGGCCAAAGGAAGGGGGAAAAACAAGAAAAAGGGGAAAAGGCGGGGTTACCTTTGTCCCGCCTCACCCTTAGCCTATTGACATGGGAAGCCCACCAGGGCATCAACTCTTAAACGTTTCGCTTAGGCCATACACAAAAATCGAATGGCCGGTGTGCAGGGCACAGAACCGTTTCCTCTTTACGCCTCCCGACGTGGAGGGAGGAAGTCCTTAAGGTTTGGGGGATCGAAAAAATTTTTATTCCTGTGGTTCCAAACCTCCCGCCCAAAGGGCTCCACTAATCATTTTAATTTTTTGGGTTTCACCGAGCGGGGAAAAAATGTTTACAGTTTCTCTCTTGTGGCGTTCTTGGGTAAACGATCAAACCCTTTTGTTCCCGCCGAGCCAACGACCAGGGGCCCAAACAAAAGTAATGTTGTAAACCCCCCTTTTAAATATAAAAGTTTAAAAAAAAAATAAAAAATTCTGGATGCTGAAGGTTTCGGCCCTATGGCCTCCAAAACTGACAGCAAACCGACAAACCAGAAAATCCCTCTTTGAAAAATGAGAGATTACTTTAAAGCCCAAAACCCGGCAGTAAGTTCACAGAAAAGACAGAAACATCTGAAGAAAGTCAAAAGTATCTGAGAGGAGCCCCGGGCAATAGGCGCACAGGCCCCCCATCTTTAGACTTGGGAACCCTCAGTAAAACTTTTTGACAGGAAAGGAAATTTCAAACAGAGCCAGCATACAATCCTTGTACGCCAGAGAGCTGTAACCTTTCGAAAAGCTGCAAAATCAAAAAGAATCTCTGGGGGAAAAAGGTCCCCGGGTTGATCCGGAAATGGGAAAAAACAGATACAAAACCAGGTCTAGACCGCATTCCCCAAATGAGGGTGCATCAAGACCCCAAAGGGGTACTTTGGGTTTTTCAACTTTCTTTGGAACGGGGGGTCCAAAAAAAACAGTCAAAACAGGGTTCTGCGGTTCTGAGAACAGTCGGAGTAAAAATTCAAAGACAGTTCACCTGCGGTTGGCAATGAAGGTTTAACCCCCCTCTGCGACAGGCTGACACAGGGTGGTGCGGAACGCTCCCAAAACAGAGACAAGCCCTTTATGGTGGATAGGGTCCCAAAAAGGGTTTAGGGGAAAAGATCGTGCGGGGCCGAACAGACAAACCCCTAGTCGAGTTTGGAACAACCAAGGGTCTTAGAGGTGCAGCAAAGTTTTCTTGTCGCGCCCCAGCGGTGTGCGCTACAACCCCAAATATCAGTGCTTTTTGGCAAGCGTTTTGAGGTTTTTGATGTGACTGGAAAGTTAAGTTTTTGGGGCAAAAATAACTCCCAGAAATTTTTCCCTTTAACAGATGGAAGGGAGTTTCCCTACTAAGTTTAGGATCGGAAAAAACGACGGAAAAATTAGGAAGTGAATAAAACGCTCTTGTTGGGGAAAAAGGTGAAACCGTTTTCCCCCCCACCGTGGTTTTATCCCCGCAAAGCTGGCCCGCGCTGGACACTCGGTCGGCCTTCCAGTCGCGTAGACGCGAAAACATCCACAAAAAGGACATCTGAACCGTGGAGTTAACAATTTTTGACTTTAATACTAAAGAGGGCGGGACAGTATGCTCCCTGTGGAACACCCAACTCCTGCTCGTGGCATCGAGAGAGTGGTGCCAACCCGGGCCGAAACTGTCGTTCTCCCAAAAAATTTTTTATGAAAAGCGGGGAAAATGACCTCGAAAACCCCCGAACGGGGGACGAAATATCCCCGACTTCCAGTGGTATCGTAGGCCTTCTCCAAGTCGAAGAAAAATTTTCCACTGCATCTGTTTGTTCAGAAAGGGGTTCCGAAGTGGATTCCAACGAACAAAAGGGCAAACCGTAGTCCTATGTTTGCGGAAACCCCACTGTTCTTTCCCAAAAGGCCCTCGGTTTTCCCGTTTCCACAAGACCTAGCGTTTTTACCCTTTTTTTCCAAATTTCAGCACAGGGTCAAAACATGGGGCGGGTTTGATGGGTTGAAAGATCTTTTTTTCCGGTTTGGGGATGGGGAAAAATGAGGGCTTTCGCCAAGAAGGCGGAAAGGGAAAACCCGTTCCACACATGGTTGTATCAGTAGAGGAGTTCAGACCTATTTGCGGAAAGTTTCAAGATTGAAATGGATTTCATCTGACCTGGGGAGGAATCGCTGCAAGAGAGTAAAAGTTTCAGTCGTTTAACGGAAAGGAAGAAAGTAGTTTCCATGTTGTCTGACGAAAAGTTGCAGGGTGATTTTTTTTTTAAGGGCTTTGTTTTTGACAAAACGTGATTTGTTAGAAGAGGGGGGAAAATTTTTTTATGGGAAGCCCGCAAATTTCAACTCTTTTTTCTTTTATTAAAGAGTCAGCAAACTTAAGGTTCCCAGTGGGACAGGTGTTTTCCCTTTGATTTTTTTAAGATGTTCCACACTTTTTCTTGGAATTTTCGACTCACCTGGGGCAGAAACTTCTCCCCGGCGACGTTTTTTGAATTTAAAATGTTCTCGATTTAAACCCGGAGTTTCTGAGGGCCGAGCGTGGGCCCGAAGGGCGAGGTACACCGAGCTGAGCCGTTCCGCTTTTTAAAAATGTTGGCAGTCTGAAACAAAAACCCGGGGGTTTTGGGATTTTAAGTTTTCGGAAGACAAGGTACAAGCTTTTGCACACTTTTCACAGTTTAGTCATGATTCGCTGGGGGCCCCACCTGAAGAAAATCATGTCCCGGAAATTTTCCCAAAATAGTGGGTGCAAATAGACCCAGTTTTCTTCTTTTTTAATTTAGATGTTGAAGACAGAGACGGGTTTTCAGTTATTACGGTTGTAGAAGGAAGGGAAATGGGCACTTCCTCAGATCGTCATGGACAGACCACTCATATCCAGGGTCAGCGAGGGTCACAAACCCCCAATCTAAACACGAAAAGGAACCTGTGGGGAAAAGTGGGGGTAAGTTGCAGATCCGGTTCAGACAACACAAATCCCAAAACCGAAAGACATCCTCAAATTAGCAACCCTGGGTGACGAACGACACTACCCAAAGAGGTTTTTGACCTTAAAGTCACCCCAAAAGCAAAAAAGTTCGGGAAGTTCTCCCACAGACTGACAAGGTCCGACGACAAACCGGGACAGAAAGGGGGTAGATAAAGGGAACAGTTGTCACGCTTTTGGGGGTGACCTCGCACACAGCCTGAAACGAGGTAACAGAGCGACAGGACTATACAGCAAAATTTTGTGTAGGGGAAGGCAACACCCCCGACAGCCCAACGTGATGGTTGTGCAGGTTTGAAAGAATTTAAAGCCAGAAAAAATGAAGGGGTTCTGGCTTTGAATTTGAGTTTCCCCAAGAGCCACGACGGAAGGTTTATAGATTGACACAGAAACTGCAGCTCCCAAAATTGGGAATTTTTGACCACGGTATTCCTGGAAAAACTTACTATCCCTGGTGCAAGGGGGAAAAGGAGGAGTCAGGGCATCCCTCATCAAATCTGCTTCTAAGGGTTTTTAAATTTGTTGCTTAATTTTCCGGACTTTTTTGGCTTCAGACCGCTGCAGGCTTGCCAAAAGGTGAAAAAAGGGCTGATTTGGGACGGGGGAGGCTTCTTCCCATCCCACCATCTCCCCACTGGATTGAACTCCCTTGCCCCCACGGGACGGACAAGGGTTCGGGTAGGGGGGCGGTTTTTTAATCTGCCCAGCAGCAGATGTTGTAACTGCTACATCTGGGGGGGGGGCAGATTTTTTTCCCCCCCCCGGGGCAAAACCCCCTTTTGGGTTGGGGGTGGGGGGATTGTTAAAAAGTTTTGTTTTTAAAGTTTTGGGTAAAAAAATTGGAGAGAATGAACGTGTTTTTTTTTTTACCGCCGAAGGTATGAAAAGCGTTGGGGCCCGACTGCCACAACCCGCCTGCGGGGTTCAAAAAAAAAGAAACTTCTTTTTGTTTTAAACCCTTTTGGGTGGTTGAACCCTTTTCCGACAGGGGAGTTCGTGAGAGGAGGGGGGGTCGCCACCCCAGTTTGCACAATGCGCCGGGGGCTTTCACGGCTTCATGGGGGTTTCCTTGCAACAACCCCACACACCCCCTCCCAAAAAAAGCGGTCTCACATGACCAAAAATTCGGCATTTGAAGCACCTCAATGGGGTGGAACAATAACAACCCTACGTTCAAATAAACCCACTTTATGACCGGAGGGACACAGGGTTTAGAATTCAGAAAGAGGGGGTTGGTGCCACCTTTCCCCCACCCTTTTTACTGTCACCCCGCCACCTCCGTCACACCCTGGGGACGCAGTTCCGTTTTGATCTCGCCCGTGAACCCGATAGATCTCTGCGCGAACACACCTTTCATGAAATTTTAAATGTTTGAAGTCACCCTGATCTCCCCGTCCCCTATTTTTTTGCCTTGACGCGTTCGGGTTGCTTTTGTGATTACATTGATGAGAAACGAGCCCTTCCCCAACCCCTTTTAAAGGCCCCAGGGCCCTCTATACCTTGAAAGCCCTTTTGTATGGGGAAAGGGGGTCAAAACTGAAAGGGTCTTTCCTGCTCCCTCCCTTTCCACACGATCCCGGAACCCAAAAAACCGTCCCCCTGTCTAACCTCCGTTTGAACACGTCCTTTTTCAAATTCCCCCGAAATAGGGGGTGCTGCCTTTCCCTTTTTTTTTGGGGGGGGGGGTAGTTTTTTGAAAAAGCCATATTTTGTTTTTTTTTCATCCCTCCCTTTCCCACCCCCTTGGATCCCAAAAAGGGGGGCCCGGGCCAAGAAAACCCAAAGTCTTGACCCCCCCCCCTTTCCCGGGTTCGGGGGGACAAACGACAAACAGAAGCCACCCCAACCCATCCCCCCTGACATGCCCCAACTCCCCCGGGCAAGAGCTGACACGCAGGGGTTTTTTCTTTTGGGCCCGCAGGGGAAGTCTGTCTTGACCCCAAACCCCCAAGAAGGGGAGCCGATTATACAAAACCCCGGGGCCCAAATGTACTCCCGTCGGAAGGGGCCCAAACCAAAGTGTGTGTTGAGAGCGCTGGGCCCCCCAATCACCCCGGGTCTCATTCCCCTCCGAAAGGTGCACCCCCGGCAAAAACGGGAGATCTTAAGGGACCCAGAGAAAAAGGAGTGTGGAAAAGAAACTTGAAGGGGGCGAAGAAAAAAGGGCCAAATAAGGGGGGCAGAAAAACAAGAAAGGGAAAAAGGGGGTTACTCTTTTCAGGATCCTCACCTTAGCCATCTGCATGGGAAGCCCTACCAGGGGCACAACTCCTTACCACGTGACACTTAGGCCCAAAAGCATCTTGGGTTCTCGGACCTAAAGAGTTTGAAAAAAACCAGCCTATCTCCAATATTATCCCCCGCCCGCAAGCCAAGGGGTCATGGGCCCCCCAAGCCCCCGACCACGGAAGGTCAACCCCCCGGGGGGGGGTTCAAAAAAAACACTCTGGCAGTCCCCGCAGTGCTAAATTAGCAAATTTTTCAATATAAAAATTAAAGGGCTTTTCAAAAATGTTTTGTTTGTGTATATGCACTTATGTCCCATCACTGCTGTTGCGTGCAAAATAAAATACTTTTTTTTTGTTTCAAACAGGGTGACTGAAGGGAAAATTGAAGCAAATTTTGAAAACAAAGGTTATTAATTCCGCTAGTTCCGCCTGACAATACAGGCAAACAGACTTACAAGACAAAACACGACTCTGACTCTCATCTTCGGTGTACTATGACAAGATTTGGGTAAGATGTGTCTAAAAGTGCATTAATAAAGATATGAAACTTAGTTCTTCAGATTAAAGTTCGCTCTTTGCTGCTCAGCACTAAGTGAACTTAGAGAGAATCTTTCCCAGCCAAACATTATCGAGAGACATGTCAATGTAAAATTTTCTTGTTCTCATTTACGTGACATACTGATGAATAACATTTGTTACTGTTTTTTTGTTGCAAAGAGCTCTGAGGTCCAATTTCAATCTCATAACAATGTGCATTTATCTATTCATTTCTCTCTGCTTTTCCCTTGTACTCAGTGTGGATTCTTTCCCCTTTCTTTGTAGTTTCTGCTGATTTCAGTTACCCTCTTCGTGAGGGGCGATGGCCTGTATAAATCATTGGCATTCTCTCTCCTCCCCTCCCTCTTTCTCTCTCTGTCCCTCTCTCTCGCTCTCTCTATCGCACTCTCTCTCTCTGTCTGTCAGTCTGTCTATCTCTCTCTCTCTCTCTGTGTGCGTGTGTGTGTGTGTGTGTGTGTGTGTGTGTGTGTGTGTGTGTGTGTGTGGTGTGTGTGTGTGTGTGTGTGTGTGTGTGTGTGTGTGTGTGTGGACCTGCACTTGTTTCTCGCCACTACTAATTTGTCACACACACACACACACACACACACACACACACACACACACACACACACACACACATATATATATATATATAATATATATATAAAACAAAAAACTAATAAATTCCAAGGATAAGTACCGAGCACCATTCCAGCAACTTACAGAGCAGCTTGGTGTTGCAATGACTGCAAGAAATATTGAATTATAAACAAAGCTTGCTCTTATGTCTTAGATTGAAGAAATAGGGGGAGATAAGCATTCATATCTGCAGTGGCAGTTAATACTGCCTAACTAACAGTATGTGCTCAAGTGGGTGGATGGGGAAAAAATAAAATAAATGCTTCTCAAATAGAGCCTTCAGCAAGCTTATAATCTCCAATAGAGAGGAAACTCACTAACACATAACTCCTGGTCATATACCGATATTTCGAAACCTGGTTGTTTCTCTCAGTGACAGCGGAAAGTGGTAATTTGACTCCTCTGCCTTTTCGGTGTTAAGAAGAATGCTATCCCAGAAAAGGCTGGTGTGCAATACCGTAGTATGTTTGTTGAGTTTTCAAAAACCAACCAAGGTGCCACCTAAGAAGCAAAAGAAAATCATGAAAGAGCAAAACAAGCTACATTTTCTAGTGAAAAGGAGAGTAGAAAATATAAAAGATAACCTCTTAAGACACAAGTGCTGAGGGCCAGTTCTTGAAATGAATCCGCAAGGGACTAAATTGAAAAAAAACTAATAAATTCCAAGGATAAGTACCGAGCACCATTCCAGCAACTTACAGAGCAGCTTGGTGTTGCAATGACTGCAAGAAATATTGAATTATAAACAAAGCTTGCTCTTATGTCTTAGATTGAAGAAATAGGGGGAGATAACCATCATATCTGCAGTGGCAGTTAATACTGCCTAACTAACAGTATGTGCTCAAGTGGGTGGATGGGAAAAATAAAATAAATGCTTCTCAAAATGAGCCTTCAGCAAGCTAATAATCTCCAATAGAGAGGAAACTCACTAACACATCACTCCTGGTCATATACCGATATTTCGAAACCTGGTTGTTTCTCCTCAGTGACCACGGAAAGTGGTAATTTGACTCCTCTGCCTTTTCGGTTTTAAGAAGAATGCTATCCCAGAAAAGGCTGGTGTGCAATACCGTAGTATGTTTGTTGAGTTTTCAAAAAACCAACCAAAGGTGCCACCTAAGAAGCAAAAGAAAATCATGAAAGAGCAAAACAAGCTACATTTTCTTGTGAAAAGTAGAGTAGAAAATATAAAAAGATAACCTCTTAAGACACAAGTGCTGAGGGCCAGTTCTTGGAATGACAGTCATTGCAACACCAAGCTGCTCTGTAAGTTGCTGGAATGGTGCTCGGTACTTATCCTTGGAATTTATTAGTTTTTTGTAATTTAGTCCCTTGCGGATTCATTTCAAGAACTGGCCCTCAGCACTTGTGTCTTAAGAGGTTATCTTTTTATATTTTCTACTCTACTTTTCACAAGAAATGTAGCTTGTTTTGCTCTTTCATGATTTTCTTTTGCTTCTTAGGTGGCACCTTTGGTTGGTTTTTTGAAAACTCAACAAACATACTACTGTATTGCACACCAGCCTTTTCTGGGATAGCATTCTTCTTAAAACCGAAAAGGCAGAGGAGTCAAATTACCACTTTCCGTGGTCACTGAGGAGAAACAACCAGGTTTCGAAATATCGGTATATGACCAGGAGTGATGTGTTAGTGGGTTTCCTCTCTATTGGAGATTATAAGCTTGCTGAAGGCTCTATTTGAGAAGCATTTATTTTATTTTTCCCCATCCACCCACTTGAGTACATACTGTTAGTTAGGCAGTATTAACTGCCACTGTAGATATGAATGCTTATCTCCCCCTATTTCTTCAATCTAAGACATAAGAGCAAGCTTTGTTTATAATTCAATATTTCTTGCAGTCATTGCAACACCAAGCTGCTCTGTAAGTTGCTGGAATGGTGCTCGGTACTTATCCTTGGAATTTATTAGTTTTTTGTAATTTAGTCCCTTGCGGATTCATTCCAAGAACTGGCCCTCAGCACTTGTGTCTTAAGAGGTTATCTTTTTATATTTTTCTACTCTACTTTTCACAAGAAAATGTAGCTTGTTTTGCTCTTTCATGATTTTCTTTTGCTTCTTAGGTGGCACCTTTGGTTGGTTTTTTGAAAACTCAACAAACATACTACGGTATTGCACACCAGCCTTTTCTGGGATAGCATTCTTCTTAAAACCGAAAAGGCAGAGGAGTCAAATTACCACTTTCCGCTGTCACTGAGGAGAAACAACCAGGTTTCGAAATATCGGTATATGACCAGGAGTGGTGTGTTAGTGAGTTTACTCTCTATTGGAGATTATAAGCTTGCTGAAGGCTCATTTTGAGAAGCATTTATTTTATTTTTTCCCATCCACCCACTTGAGCACATACTGTTAGTTAGGCAGTATTAACTGCCACTGCAGATGTGAATGCTTATCTCCCCCTATTTCTTCAATCTAAGACATAAGAGCAAGCTTTGTTTATAATTCAATATATATATATATATATATATATTATATATAATATATATATATATATATATATATATTATATATATATATATAATATATATATATATATATATAAATGAAATCGCAGTAACAGCTTTAGTAGACCAGAAGCAGCAGCAGCTGTGGCATTCATGTATTGATAATAATTCAGTTACTTTGGGGGCTTTTCATTTTTGTTTCCATCTGAAGCTAAAATGTTTTTCCCATCAGAAACATAAACCCATGGGAAGAGCTGTAGGATATTCTCACGACTTACTCTAAAACCACAACCGTACAAACCTGAAGGCTACCTCCACACTGTAAAGGCATGCTATACTGTACAGGGAGAATACACACAGAAATCTTCATCACTGTTGTCCACACAGTCGTGACGATGGTCACACACTAACGTGTATGACAAGGATTGCCGAGCTGTCCTGCATGAAAACTGCATCGGGACAGACGAACGCAGGGACGTACATGCTGAAAATGAAGACGCAATCTGACTTTGTGCTTTAAACATGTCTGAAGTTTTGCCTCCCCAGCATGCGGTCTGCCTGTCCTCAGCCAACAAACAGTGAGTCATGTGACCCCCAGGACACGTGACCAGTGTGGTGAAGTATCCCTTTGACGTATCACAGTCCAGTGACAGAAGGGCAAGTGGCTGCAATCTTCTGTGGGTGTAGCTGCTTTAACTTCACAAAGGTAAAAATGCAGTGTAGTGTTTCTCAAACAATTGTAAAGGTGCAGTTTGCTTGTAGGTGCTGATAGTCCTGTCCCTGAGTTGTTATGGACTGGTGGCACTGTCAATGCACAAGCGTGACCTATGTCTTCATTAGAATTAATTCTTTCTGTTCCGAGAAATACAGTATAAGCGACCGTCTGGTCACTCCAGATCAGTAAGTCTTTGTACCTGGGTTAAAACAGATTTTCTTATCATCCATATGCATAACGTGATTTACTGAATGCGTGAAGGCTTTTTTGATGCCAACTATAAATGACGATTGAGAGATGGGGTCTTTTTCTCTTTCTGAAGGTATTTATATATGCATAAAACTGCAAGTATAGTATTTAGCAATCTAATTAGACGGGACCTCAGATGACTGACAAATGAACGTAACAATTATTGAAGTAGCAGAACTCGACGTACTGGTCTATTTCAGGGAGGATGAGAAGAAAGAAACAACAAACATATTAAAGAACGACTGTAAGAAAATATATGAGAAAAAACAACAACATGGGTATGTAACTAAGTCCTCGGTCACAAAGAAAATGTCTTAATGGCGATGGGTTATGGGGGACATGGGAGAGAGGGAAGAGAGAGTGATGAAAAATGACGGTGTAATAGTTTAAATGTCAAATCCTTTGCTATCAGCAATGTGAACAATAAGTCCTGTATTCTGAACAGAGCCTTGTGTGTTTACCACTGTTTGAAGTGTACACATAATGCCATCATTCAGTCCTTACATGAACGGTAAACCTGAAGTGACCGATCGAAGTCCAATGTGAAAAGAAGCTATGTGTTTTGTCCAGAGAAAATCTACAACCTTTTCATTTCTGACGGTGTGTTGAAACTGACTAGTTCTGCCCCATACGAATGACAATCCACGTGCTTATCCAAAACAGACGTTACTGGTATTTTGCCAAGGATGTAGCATCTACCATCCAATAGAAAGCCAGACGAACCACAACGATCATAATCACATTGTTCTTCATCTTCCTCACCGTGACATTGGACCCAAAGGTTACAGGCCAGATGAAGCTCGAACTTGGACCAGTGTGGAACAGAACAGTTCCATACATCTGTACCGGGGATGCGAGCTGGTAGGGCTGTGTGGCTGCAATTATATATAAAGATTTGATGTTTACACGTACAGTTATGCACGTATGACTCATCATATATTATACTCTGGTTAAATCTCATACTTTTCTTTCGTTGGCATTTGAAAATATCGCACTAGAACAAACAACATTGAAAGAAAGAATAGCGGAACACAGACGTGACATCAAGCTGCAAAGAGAAAAGCCAATAATGCAACATTTCGTTCAGCATTCAGTAACAGACCTTGCTGTTGCAGTGTTGGCAAAAGCTTATAGTGAAAGCAAAAGCTTCAGCCTTATTACTGAAGAGAATGGATAAGGACATTGGATACAAGGTTACCAAATGGATGTAATGTTAAGACAAATTTGTAACAACCCTATCCAATAAACGATAAGCAAGAAGGGTAACTCTTGCTCCCATAAGAAAACCTAACACAGAGTAACTTTTATTCAAGACTGGCACAGCCTTTTAAACTTGAAGAAAGTCAGACAAATACGAAGACGAACAATCTAATAGTGGGGGGGGGGGGGGGGGGGGGGGGGGGAAAACAAGCGCAGGCCAACAACTGAACTGTCTTCATAGTAATGACTTGGCAAAGATTTGAACTTAAGGGGAGTGGAGGGAGGGGTGTGTGTGTGTTGAGATGAAGAAAATGGGAACATAAAATTAAGAAAATATATTATAATATAAAAACCTCTCACTAGCTGCATGAGGGAACCATCGTAATCCCTCTCGAAGGCAGGTCTATTTGCATTGCCTGCTCCTAAGCCTGTGCTTCTGGTGTCAAATAGAGACAGCACAGTCCATAATACTGTGGTGTTCTCCACACAAGGGTTCAAAAAAAGAATCCAACAGCACCCCCAAACCAGCCAGCGAAGGGTAGTAAATGAAACAAAACGAAAGTGTGGGGTGGAGAAAATGTTGTCGGTTCTGCTAGCAGTTTGTCAAACACAGTCACCTGTCTTTTCGGACGTGATTTTGACAGTTTTAGCCAAAGAGCTCACAGCCATCTTCTTATACTTTGTAACCAGCGTTCTATGATTCAGTCTATGTCGTTCCCATGGCTAGCATAATGGTCAAGGTATTTCGGGAAGACAGCTGGGTACCCTTTGATGCCAAAGAAAGTTGGGTGGTTCAGTTCTTCTTGGACAACACTGGTTCCTTAGTGCTACCTGGGCTGAATACCCTGGACAGATGTAGAGTTTTCTGTGTCTTCTGTCTTTGCAGTCGCCCTAGTTTTCTACGCTGCTTGGAAGGTCTGCTACAGTTGATTTTGTCAGTTGTTGCCATGGTTAGGTAGTTTCTGTCATTAGCAGCAAGAGGTTCAGTTCCATTGCTACGCTAATGGAGCCTGCTGTTCACTTGCCCGTATTATCATGAGATGTGTGGTGCTGTCCCTGCCTTTCAGCTGACAGTGTGGCTCTCCCCAAGACAGCTGCAATCGTCTCCTTCCCAGGGCTGTCTGCTGCGACTTGCCTGGCTCTGCAAATCCCTGTACAGCACCCAAGAGACACGCGTGTTGTCCAGGGATGCACAGGGCGTCCCCATAACTTCTACCAGCTCTGCAACTCCTGTACAGCACCCAAGAGACATGCGTGTTGTCCAGGGATGCACAGGGCGTCCCCCATAACTTCTACCAGCTCTGCAACTCCTGTACAGCACCCAAGAGACACGCGTGTTGTCCAGGGATGCACAGGGCGTCCACATAACCTCCACCAGCTCTGCAACTCCTGTACAGCACCAAGAGACATGCGTGCTGTCCAGGGATGCACAGGGCGTTCCCATAACTTCTACCAGTTTTGCATGAGTGCAAGGTCTGCGGGTGAGTGAGGCGTACCCCCAAAACTGCAGCTCCCCTGCTCTTATGCAATGCCCCAGTGAACTGTACGTCCAAGAGCTGTGCGTCCATTGTGCTTAAGGTGAGAGAAAACGCCCTTTTCTGTTACAATTACACCTGCATTGAAGAATCATTTTGACCTTAAACACGTGGAAGGATCATGACATCATCTGAGTCATCTTTTCTTCTGTAGCTGTATCCATAGCCACCAATGACCATTGTTTTCTTTCGGATGAATGAAAAATGTGTGATACTAGAGGTGTTTTATTTAAATGAAAATGTTAGTAGTAGTAGGGTTAGGGAGTTCTCATGCCCTAACCAGGAGCAGGAGGAGCAGGGAACAAGACAACGCCTCAGGGGGCAAATCATAAGATAGAGGATGGCCGCTGATGACTCGAAACGTCGATGTGAGGTCCCTATTGCTAGACCCCACGGGGAAATTGCATTGCGCTGATGCAATCAGCTGTAAACAAACAAAAAAAATGACAGACTGGTTTAAGCTTTTTTTTTTTGCCCTATCCCCAAAGGATGACAAAAAACAAATAAAAAAAAAAGGCAGTCAGCTCCTAATAAAACGCCTTAGGGGCGAATCATATGACACCAGGTGTTCGGGTGAACGCATGTGAGATCGATAAGTTTCACTATTAAAGACCCTTTAAGGGCGATGAAAACGCAGGCACGGTAAAATTTAAAACGTTCGTCTGTCAACTTATAAAAAAAAAATCTGAATCTTTTTTTAAAACCATCGAACTATGTAATCGAATCTGGAAGGTTATATTTACGTGTCAAAAAAGCAAGAAAATCAGTTTGCATTTAAGGGATCATGATATACTGGAAATGACATGTTTTCCCCGTCCGCTGATCGTTTTGAGCTATAAAACGGACTAAGTTGAAGCAAAAAGTTTAAAGTTAAGTTTAGTCAGTCTTACAGAACAAAGGGCCCCCCAGGAAACCCACGAGGAGGTGGGGGATTGTTTCCCAAAAAATAATGGATTTAAACAGCACACTCTGATACAAAAAAAAGAAAATGACTTTAGACACTCATCAAGACCACAATCACGTTGGAACGCTATCATCCAAAAAAAAAAAATTACTGGGGAGGGGTCAATGAAACAAAAGTCTATACAGGCGTAGGAAAAGTTGTGACACCGTCAGAAGCGAGAACTCCCTTAATAAAAAAAAGGAAAGAGAAAACGGGTTTTAGCGTACGTAAAATAATTTTTTTAAATTTTTTTTCCCCTCCTTTTTGGGAAACCGGGATTTTTTTTTTTTTGGATGATAGCGTTCCAAGTGATTGTGGTCTTGATGGTGTTCAAAATATCGTTTTCTTTTTTTTTTCTAGTATAGAGGTGCTTTTTTAACCCCATTTTTTTTGGGGGAAACAATCCCCCACCTCCTGTGGGTTTCCTGGGGTCCTTCTTTCTGTAAGACTGCTAAAGTTAACATTACTTTTTGCTTAAACTTTAGTGTTTTATACTCGAACGATCGGGGGGGGGAAAACAGTCTTTTCCGTAATATCTGGCTCTGATGAAACATGTTTTTTTCTTGCTTTTTTGAACTAAATATAGCCTTCCAGTTCTTTTTCAGAGTTCGAGGGTTTTTTAAAAAAAATTAAATTTTTTTTAAAAAAGTTGCAGACGGACGTATTAATTCCCGTGCTCGTTTTTACCCCCTTAAAGGTCTTTAATAGTGAGCACATATCGATCTCACGATGCTTTCCCCGAACCCTGGTTCATATGATTTCCCCCTAAGGCTTTTTATTAGGACTGACTCCCTTTTTTTTTTTATTTTTTTTTGGGTCACCTTGGGATGGGGAAAAAAAAAAAGTTTAAAACCAGTCTGTCATTTTTTTGTTTGTTTACATTTTTCTTTACAGCTGATTGCATCAGCGCAATGCAATCGCCCGTAGGGTCTAGCAATGGGGACCTCACATCGATCGTTCGATGTCATCAGCGGCCATCCTCTATCTTATGATTTGCCCCCTGAGGCGTTGTCTTGTTCCCTGCTCCTCCCTGCTCCTGGTTTAGGGCATGAGAACTCCCTAACCCTACGACTAATGTTGTCAGAGGGAAAAGGGGGAGGGGCATGTGTGTAGGAAAAAAACTGAAGGGAGAGCCTGACAGCTGCAGGTCTTCAGAGAAGAAATCCCCCTTCCCCCCAGACAAGTGTTTTAGCCCTACACTTACACTCTAAGGGGCTGGGCTCAGCCAGGTCATGACCCCTGGATGCCCTTCTGTTCCCCTTTCTGTCTCCTGGCGCTGCCAGGACTCGAATTTCCGCAATGCTTGGATGTGTGGGCGTCTCAAGGCGTGCCTTTTAACGGGTGTCTTATGCATATTGTTATCAGACACGTGTTCTAAGCCTGGAAATTTAGGCTTCATGGGGTTCTCCTTAGTTCCTTCTTGACCAACTCCAGCCAGAACTTTTTTTCAGCTGCCGCTGCCATTGCCCTCAGGTTCTGGTTCTTCTCTTGCTAGAAATCCCGAGCTGTTTCATGTGACCATAGCCTGATTAGCCCACAAATTCCCATGCTTCAACCTCTATGGTGATGAGTTTGGTCTGGAAGCCAGATTCTCTTGCGCAGCAGGCTAGACTGGCATCATGATGGGAGGAAAAATTAAACTGTTCGTTGCATTGGCGATGACAATACTCATTTCGTTTTGAGTTGTAGCTGCTGCTTTACCTTTTCTCAAGCTGAATAGAGAAAGGACTGAAGAAGGTAATCATAGACTAGCTGCTCATGGTGAATGGGTGCTCAATATCTTTTATGTTGTTGTAAGCGAGGTCGCTTAGAAGAAATTCATAGACTGTAAATGCATGCCCTGCAGAACAAAATGAAAGGAAAACGCTCATACCTGATGGCTGCAAGTCTAACGGTGGGGATCCATTGCTCCTGTCCTGTTTAGGAAGTGAACATACCTCGACCTCTCCCCAATGAAATTAGTAACCAGCTATAAAACAACGACAACAGAACACTGAAACATTCTCTTTGTGATGTTTGATTAGGTATTGCTGCCTGGTCAGGTTCCACAGAGTTAATTCTCATTCCGTAGTAAGCGCTTTTAAAAATCTTCAGGTCGCCTGTTCTACTCTTATGGTATCTTGACTCCAAATTCATCTTCTCCCTACAAATGTTCTTTCAATCATTCAGAAAAAAAACTGTGTGGTAGATGTTAATAAGCCTTATGAGATCTGCAGTAGTCGTTCTTCATGACCTGAGATAAAAGCCCTATATCAGATATATATATATATATATATATTATATATTATATAATATATATATATATATATATAGTATATATATATATATATATAATATATATATATATATATATATAGAGAGAGAGAGAGAGAGAGGAGAGAGAGGACAGAGAGAGAGAGAGAGAGAGAGACAGAGAGAGAGAGAGAGAGATAGAGAGTATTAATATCAAAAAAATACGCAACGTGAACAGCAACAACTTTCTTGCATTTTCTGTACTTTTCTCGTCTTTCTTAAAGATAAAAGCCCTACTGAGATAAGATAAGATAAGATCATGTTGATTATAGCCAGCCGACCGCAAAGGCCCACATCAGGGCTGTCCCCCCACGTTAAAATCAACTCACAAGTCATTCAAAAAAAAAAACCCCAAACTTTTCACACATCTCTTTAAAATGACAACTTCTAGAAACGCACCAGAAACTTCGTTAAAAATCTTTCTTCCGTAAAATCTTAAATCAGATGAAAAATGTTAATCTCTCTCAAAACTCAAGGATCACGTCAGGCGGGACATCCCTGAACAGGATCTTCATGGACTCCGCTGTAAAATGTTTGTGTCTCACATCGTGCAAGTCCCAACACTCTAAAAAGAAACATGTTTCATTGTGATGGCGCATGACATGGAATGTACCACGGAGCTTCTTCACTCTTTAAAAGGTAAGAATGGGTAAAATACAATGGCCGGTGTGCAGCCGCACAGAACCGTTTCCTCTTTACGACCACCAGACGTAGATGGGAGGAACTCCCCAAGGTCTGGACGGAATCTGAAAGAGTTTGTTATCTGTCTGGTGTTCAATCCTCCTGCCAGAGGTCTCTCACATAATCGTTAATTTTGGTTTCAGATCTGAGCAGGGATATATATGTTGGACAGTTTCTCTCTTGTGGCATTCTTGGCTAAAACGATCAACCATTTCGTTCCCGCCGATGCCAACATGACAGGAACCCAAGCTAGAGTAATGTTGTAACCATCCGCTTTCAACTTGCTAAAAGTTCAAAGAATGTAAAAGTTCTGGATGCTGAGGTTGCGGCCAGCTATGGCCTCCAAGCTGACAGCGAATCCGACAGAACCAGAAAGTCCCTCTTCGTAGATTGTGAGATTATCTTCAGCGCCAGAACCAGAGCAGTAAGTTCAGCAGAATAGACAGAAGCATCTGAATGTATATGTTCCAACAGTATCTGAGAAGGAGCCCCAGGGCAATAGGCTGCACAGGCCACTCCATCTTCAGACTTGGAACCGTCAAGCGAAAACTTTTTGATAGGATGGGAATTTCGAACAGAGGTCAGCATACAATGCCTTGTACGCCAGAGAGCTAGTAGACTCTTTGCAAAAAGCTGCAAGATCGAAACGAATATCTGTGTGAAAAATGTCCACGGAGGCTGATCCGAAACTTGGAAAAATCGGACACAACTCCTAGGTCGAGACCTGCATTCCGCACGTGAGGCTGCATACGAAGACCAAACGGTGGAATACATTTAGGGTTGTTCTCAAACTTACTTTGGAACGGAGGGTCAAAGACACAGTCATAGGCAGGGTTTTCTGGTTCCGAGAACAGTCTGATATAATAATTCAAAGACAATTTCAGCCTGCGGTTTGGACAGTGAAGGTTCACCTGCCTCTGCGTACAGGCTGTACACAGGGTGGTGCGGAATGCTCCAAGACAGAGACGAAGCCCTTGATGGTGGATAGGGTCCAAGAGTTTGAGGTAAGACGATCTTGCAGAGCCGTACACAGCACAACCGTAGTCCAGTTTGGAATGGACCAAGGCTCTGTAGAGGTGCAGCAAAGTTTTCTTATCAGCGCCCCAGTTCAGTGTGCGCTACGACCCGCAGAATATTAGTGCTTTCTGGCAAGCAGTTTTGAGGTTTTTAATGTGGCTGAGAAAGTAAGTTTCTGGTCAAAAACAACTCCTAGAAATTTGGCCTCTTTGACAGCTGGAATGGAGAGATTTTCCTACTTGAATTTCAGGATCTGGAAAAACTGACGGAAATTATGGAAGTGAATACACTGTGTCTTTGTAGGAGAAAGAGTGAAACCGTTTTCAATCCGCCCACTGATGAATTTTATCCACACAAAGCTGGAGCCTGCGCTGGATACTTCGGGTACAGGCTTCCAGTTGCGTAGACAGCAAAATCACCACAAACAATGAGCAGTCTGAACCCTGCTGAACTGATTTAACAAAGTGTTGATCTTGATGCTAAAGAGGGCAGGAGACAGTATGCTCCCCTGTGGAACACCCAACTCCTGCTCGTGAACATCAGAGAGAGTGGTGCCAACCCGGACCTGAACTGTCGTTCTGCCAAAAAATTTTGTATGAAAAGTGGAAGATGACCTCGAAAACCAAGATCATGGTGATCATGAAGTATCCCAGACTTCCAGGTGGTATCGTAGGCCTTCTCCAAGTCAAAGAAAATTGCCACTGTATGCTGTTTGTTCAAAAAGGCGTTCCGAAGTGTAGATTCCAGACGAATCAAATGGTCAACTGTAGTCCGATGTTTGGAGAAACCACACTGTTCTTTCGCCAAAAGGCCATCGGTTTTGAGTTTCCACATGAGTCTAGCATTGACCATTTCTCCATCAATTTACAGACACAGCTGGTCAAAGCTATGGGACGGTAGTTTGATGGTTAGAAAGATCTTTTCCAGGTTTGGGAATGGAATAATGAGGGCTTTTTCGCCAAGAATGTGGAAAGAAACCAGTAGTCCACACATGGTTGTATACATGTAGCAGTATGTTCAGACCTTTTGGCGAAAGATGTTTCAACAGTTTATAATGGATTTCATCTATACCTGGAGAGGAATCGCTGCAGGAAAATAAGGCAGATTTCAGTTCATTTAACGTGAAAGGAAGATTGTAGTCTTCCATGTTTTGACGAAAAGTTGCAGGGTGATTTTTCTTAAGGGCTTGTTTTTGACAAAACTGGCTGATTTGTTAGAAGAGGAGGAATTCTTTCAATGGTTGAAGCAAGCAGATTAGCAACTGCTTTTTTCTCTGTTATTAAAGAATCAGAAAACTTGAGATGGTTCACAGTGGGACAGGTGTTCTTCCCTTTGATTTTCTAATGATGTTCCACACTTTTTCTTGGAAGTTTTAGATGTCAGCCTGGAGCAGAAGTTTCTCCAGGACTGACGTTTACTGATTTAAAAGTGTGTCTCGATTTGGCACGGAGTTTCTGATGGGCTCGAGCGTTGGGACCTGAAGGTCGTTGGTATACCCGACGCTGAGCCCGTTTTCGAACTTTTGAAATTTGTTGGCAGTCTGAATCGAACCAGGGTGTTTTTGGCATTTGGAGTTTGTCGGAAGACACTGGAATACAGGTTTTAGCACATTTGATCACAGTGTTAGTCAGAGATTCTGCTGGGTCTGGACTCTGAAGAAAATCAGTGTCCTGGAATTCTTTGGAAATAGTGGTGCAATAGATCCCAGTTTGCCTTCTTATAATTTAGATGTTGTGAGACAGAGACGTTTCGTTATTATGGGTTGTAAAAGAACAGGGAAATGGTCACTTCCGTGCAGATCGTCATGGACAGACCACTAATAGTCCAGGACCAGCGAGGGGTCACACATCGACAAATCTAAACACGAAAGTGAACCTGTGAAGAGTGGAGGTAAGTTGGAGATCCATCGTTCAGACAACACAAATCAAAATCCGAAAGGATATCCTCAATAAGCAGACCTCTGGATGACGAACTGACACTACCCCAAAGAGGATTGTGACCGTTAAAGTCACCCAACAGCAAAAAAGTTCGAGGAAGTTCTCCGATGAGACTGACAAGGTCCTGACGACAAACCGCGACAGAAGGTGGTAGATAAAGTGAGCAGATTGTCAGTCTTGTGGAGAGTGACTCTCGCAGCTACAGCCTGAAGGGAGGTAGTCAGAGACGACAGGACTATACAGCAGAGTTTTGTGTATGAGAAGGGCAACACCGCCCGACAGTCCCAATGTGGATGGTTGTGCAGTTTAGAAAGAATATTAAAGCCAGAAAGAGTGAAGGTCTTCTGGCTTTGCATTTGAGTTTCCTGAAGAGCCATGACGGAAGGTTTTATAGATTGACACAGAAGCTGCAGCTCCTCAAAGTTTGAATTTAGTCCACGGATATTCCAATGGATTACTGTACTATCCATGGGCAGACAGCGAAAAGGAGAGAAATCAGGTCATCTCCTCATCAACGTCCGCTTCCAATGGAGTGAATTTAGTGCTTAGTTTCACTGGACTGTGTTGGTCTTCAGACCTGCTGGCAGACATGCCCGCAGGTGACAAAGGCCTGGAGTTTGGAGATGGTGGAGGTTTCTTTCTCATCTCCACCATCTCCACACTCAGTTGAACTCCCCTGCCTGCACGAGCACTGCTCAAGGGAGGTCGAGGCGGGAGGGCTGGCCTTTTGATCTGCCCAGCAGCAGATGGAGTAGACTGCTGGGCAGTCTGGGGGATGGCAGACGTTTTGCCCCCCCCCCCCCCCCAGGGCACCCACTTTGGGTTGGGAGGTGGTGGATTTGCTTCCACCAAGCTTGTCGGTCTTCCTTGTAAAGTCTTGGAGAAAGTAAAATCGTCAGTCTGGCAGCAGACTGAACGTGTCGATACTTTTTTTAACCGCCGAAGCATATGAAGACGCTGTTGGCGTCTAACTGCCAACAACCTGTTTGCGGGCTTCAAAAAACGAGATCTTCTTTTCGTATTAACCTTTTGGATGTTTGACTTATGAATCCAGACAGGACAGTTGCGTGAAGAGGAGGGTGGTCGCCACCGCAGTTCGCACAATGCGCCGATCTTTACACGGCCCATCATGGGTTGCCTTGCAACAAACCCCACACACCTCCTGCCCAGAACAGTGGTCTCTGACATGACCAAACTTCTGGCATTTGAAGCAACGCATTGGAGATGGAACATACATTTGTACACGGACATTCAAATATCCTACTTTGATGACAGGAGGCAGCACAGGGTTGCAGAATGTCAGAAAGAGGTGTTGGTGGCCACTCTTTCTGCACCTTTTTGACTGTCACCCTATGCACCTCTGTCACACCCTGGGATGCCAGTTCCGCCTTGATCTCTGCCTCTGAGACACCTCTAAGATCTGGGCATCGAATGACTCCCTTAGAGGAATTCAGCTGTTTTTGGGGAGTCACCCGGATCTCTCGGTCTACCAGCTTTGTAGCTTTCAGCAGCTGCTCTGATTGTTTCTTAGTTTTACACTGGATGAGAAATGTGCCGTTTTCTGAGTCGCTTAATGGACTGTGGTCTCCTGCAATACCTTGGAAGCCCTTCTGTATTGCAAACGGGCTTAGTGCAGAAAGAGGTTTGTCCTGCTCCTTGCTTTCCATTATTAGCCAAGAGGACCAAAATCCTGACAACTGCCTTGTTTCACTATCAGAATCAGAGTCTCCATCAGACTCCTGTGACGACCTTTGCGAAATTAACTGCACTTTCCTTTTTGGGGGGGGGATGATTTTTTGGTTGAAGTCATATTTATAGGCAAAAATTTCATCTCTCCCTTACCCACCCACCTTGGAGTCCAACTAAGGGGCCAGGGCCAAGAATCACTGTCTTGACCCCTTCCAGGCTTCAGGAGAGACATACAACAGACAGAAACCTACCAACCCTATCCCCCCTGATCATGCCCAACTCCCGGAACAGAGAGCTGAGCACTGCAGGGTTACCTTGGCCAGCCGGAGAAATGCCTGTTTTGACCCAGCCCCAAGAAGGGAGCCGATTAGTACACCTGGGCCAGAGTGTACTCCCTGTCTAGGAGAGGTCCGAGCCAAAGTGATGTGTTGAGAGCACTGGTCCTCTCAATCACCAGGATCTCATCCCACTCCGACACAGTGCGCACCGCACGGCAAACGCGGCGGATCTTAAGGAGACCACAGAGAGAAAAAGAGTGTGGAAAAGAAGACTTGAAGGGAGACAAAGATAGAAAAGCGCCAAATAAGAAAGGCAGAAAACAAGAAAAGGAAAAAGGCGGTTACTCTTAGTCAGGATCCTACTGAGAGCTAGAAACTTTGTGTCGTTGAATTACGGTCTGTGGCCTTGTCTGGTCATCAAGGAAGGCAGGTGAATATATTTGGATGATTGCTGGAATGTACACTTAATTACGTGTCTTTTCGTCCGTCTCTGAGTGCACATCTAAATGTGTGTGATGTTTCTCTACACCAGGTGTCTTTGCTGCTTCTCTTAGTTGGAAATACAAGGGTGTTTTCCTCATGTGCCTTTCTGTCCGTCATTTGAAAACACAAGTGCGGTTGGGGTTTCTTCTTCCAAGGGGTCTTTCCTGCTACATCTGATTTCAAAATACAAATGTGTTTTGTCTTATTTTTCTTATCTTCTTTTAAGTCAAAATTCCTTTTTCTGCGGTCTCTTAACAGCATATTTTGATGATTTCTTGCCTCTTTATGGGGTGGTTGCGGTCCTAATAATGACTGTGTTCTTCATGGTCTTTCTTTCTTTCTTTTTCCTTCCTTTCTTTTTTCTTTCTTTTTTCATTTACCAACAGCTGTGGATTAATTTCGGGATGCGTGGGTGGTATATCAGGCTTAGAATAGTGATAATTAATTTTGCACATGGAAAATACAAGTAATGACAGTGAAAAGTTCACACACATCATATCACTCACACTCCTATGCCCAAGGCATTGTGTATTTTATCCATACTAACCTGAGAAAGGAAAACCGGATCTGAAATCCCATCACCATCCCATGATGACCGCCAGTTGTGCATTCATCAGTTAGGGAGACGCTGAGACGCCCCCCTTCTCTTCTCCCAAGTAACATGACCGTGCTTGCACCGCCATGGGATCCGTTTTATCAAGAGACCAGGTGTTGCCGCGGGGTGATCTGATGGTCAGTTTGGAAAGGACCTCCAGCTGAACATTTTCAAAACTGACCATAACGTCGTGAACACGTGGCGGTTCAACAAACACCGTGCTGTTCATGATGAGTAGGAAAGCTTGAACCATAGCCAGGAGTTTGAATGTAACCTGCGGCAGAATGATAAGATAAGATAATGTTGCTTATAGCCCAGCCGACCGTAAAGGGCCATATCAGGGCTGTGTGGCAGAATGAAGGGAAGATGTGAAAGCAAGGCAAGTATAGACAAATGGAAAAAGCTGAGTTAGCAAACTGCCGAACGAATAGAACAAACATATGACTGCACAGAAGCCGACTTCTTGATCTTATTTCTTCTTCAGGCGAGACAAATGTAACAAGTAGAAGAAAGTCATTGACATTTCAAAAAGGTGTGAAATGACTCTGGCATGTAGGGATATACAGGTGGATGAGTACATCACACAGAATATTAATATTTAAACATACGCAACGTGAACAGCAACAACGTTCTTGCATTTTCTGTGCTTTCCTCGTCTTTCTTAAAATCTAGGAAAGGGAAAAGGGGAAGGGATGCTTGGGGTTAGGAAGGAGTGGATCAGCAAATGGAAAATGTCTTATTTGAAGGAGGATAAAGATAAGATAAGATAATGTGCTTATAGCCCAGCCGACCGCAAAGGCCACATCAGGGCTGTCACCACGTTAAAATCAACTCACAAGTCATTAAAAAAACACCAAACCTTTCACACATCTCTTTAAATGACATCTTCTAGAAACGCACCAGAAACTTCGTTAAAAATCTTTCTTCCATAAAATCTTAAATCAGATGAAAAATGTTAATCTCTCTCAAAACTCAAAGATCACGTCTGGCGGACATCTCTGAACAGGATTTCATGGACTCCGCTGTAAAATGTTTGTGTCTCACATCGTGCAAGTCCCACACTCTAAAAAACATGTTTCATTGTGAGTGGTGCGCATGACATGGAACGCACCACGGAGCTTCTTCACTCTTTAAAAGGTACGAATGGGTTAAATACGAATGACCGGTGTGCAGCCGGCACAAAACTGTTTCTTCTTTATGACCACCAGAACGGAGATGAGAGAACTCCTTAAGGTTTGGACGGATCTTGAAAGAGTTTGTTATCCGTCTGTGTATTCCAATCCTCCTGCCAGAGGACTCGGACATAATCGTTGATTTTGGTTTCAGATCTGAGCAGGGGATATATATGTTGGACAGTTTCTTCCCTTGTGGCATTCTTGGCTAAACTATCAACCATCTCGTTCCCTCCAATGCCAACATGACCAGGAACCCAGCTAGAGTAATGTTGTAACCATCCGCTTTCAACTTGCTAAAAGTTCAAAGAAATGTAAAAGTTCTGGATGCTGAAGGTTGTGGCCAGCTATGGCCTCCAAAGCTGACAGCGAATCCGACAGAACCAGAAAGTCCCTCTTCGTAAATTGTCAATTATCCTCAGCGCCAGAACCAGAGCAGTAAGTTCAGCAGAACAGACAGAAGCATCTGGAGGTATATGTTCTAACAGTATCTGAGAAGGAGCACCAGGGCAATAGGCTGCACAGGCCACTCCATCTTCAGACTTGGAACCGTCAGTGAAAATTTCTGAGAAGATGGGAATTTTGAACAGAGGTCAGCATACAATGCCTTGTATGCCAGAGAGCTGGTAGAACTCTTTACGAAAAGCTGCAAGATCAAAACGAATCTCTGGTGTGAAAAAGGTCCACGGAGGCTGATCCGGAAACTTGGAAAAATCAGACACAACTCCTAGGTCTAGACCTGCATTCCGCACGTGGCTGCATACGAAGACCAAACGGTGGAATACAGTTAGGGTTGTTTCGAATTTGCTTTGAAACTGGGGGTTAAAGACACAGTCATAGGCAGGATTCTGCGGTTCTGAGAACAGTCTGATATAGTAATTTAGAGACATTTTCAGCCTGCAGTTGGACAGTGAGGGTTCACCTGCCTCTGCGTACAGGCTGTACACAGGGGTGGTGCGGAATGCTCCAAGACAGAGACGAAGCCCTTGATGGTGAATAGGATCCAAGAGTTTCAGATAAGAGGGTCTTGCAGAGCCGTACACAGCACAACCGTAGTCCAGTTTGGAATGGACCAAGGCTCTGCAGAGGTTCAGCAAAGGTTTTTTATCAGCCCCCCAGTCAGTGTGCGCTCGACCCGGAAATTTCGAGCTTTTGGCAAAGTTTTGAGGTTTTTAACGGGTGAAAAAGTTATTTTTTTGAAAAAAAAAAAATAACTCCTGGGAATTTGGCTTCTTTTACAGGGGGAATGGGGGGTTTCCAGACAAAATTTCGGATCGAAAAAAATTGACGAAAATTGTGGAAATGGATTGACTGATTTTGGTACGTGAAAAGGTAAAACCCTTTTCCCCTGGGCAAAACTGTTGGATCTTGTTGAACAAATTTGGGAGTCGGGCGCGTCGTGGCGTAAGAACCCCAACTGCATAAGGCCGAAGTCGTCAAAACAAGAGGACTCAGTGCCCCTGGTTCCGAATTTAAATGTTTAAAATTTTTAATAATAATAAAATAAAAACTTATAAAAGCCCCTGTTCTCGGAAGGGCCAGTTAAGCGCTTTACAATCAACACTCGTTTACAAAACGGCTGCCTCCCGGGGGATGCCGACGAAGAGCTGCCAGCTGCGCTTTATTCAGTCGTTTCCGGCATCCCTCAACGCATTTCGATCACTCTTTTTCCCTTTCTTCCTTCATTCTTTCATTTTTCATGCGGGGATGCTATGTGTAAAGTTCCCCTACCCAAAGGCCAAATGGCTACTCTTTCCCAAAGTTGGTGATCGGATTTTAGTGTTGCCAAAAATGGTATGCTTCCCCCACGGAAACCCCGGTTATGTTCATTTAAGGGCTGTATGGGAAAAAAGGGTCAGAAAACCCAAGTTAACTCCCCAAAAGGAAAAAACCCCTGACCGAAGCCCCGGCGGATTCGAAACCCCCAACCCCCGGGTCACCAATTTCGAGTCAGGCGCCCACCAAATGGGTATTCCGGCTCCAAGCTGAAAAGGGGAGGAAAGGATGCTCCCCGGGAACACCCCAAATCCTGCCAGGTTCAAAGGGGTGGTGCCAACAGCACCCGGAAGTTCTGATAACAGAGGAGGTGACCACGAAAACCAAGTCGTGCAGGTCCAAAAGAATTTTCCCGTTTTTCCCTGGTTTCGTACGCTTTTTCTAGATCGTAAAAAGATGGGACCCACAGACTGTTATTAACAAAAGGCATTGCGGATGGTTGGTTTCCAGAGGATTAAATGGTCAACTGTCGAGGGAGTATCTTCCTGGAAACCGCACTGTTTTCACGGCCAAAGGCATCGGTTCCAGCTTCCACACAGACGGGTGTTGGACCATTCCTTTTCCATCAGCTTACAGCTGGCGCTAGCAAGAGCTATTGGACGATAGTTGGAAGGGTTGGTAAGGTCCTTTCGGCTTTTGGAATTGGAATGATCAGAGGCTTTCGCCAGGAGGGCGGAAAGGACCCTGTGGTCCAGATTGGTTGTAGACTTTAAGGAAGGGTCTAGAGACAGCCTTCTGGAAAAATTGTTTCAAACTGATATGAATATCATCCAGACCAGGGGCAGAATCCGTGCAGGTTGCTAAGCTGTTTTCAGGGGGGTTCATTGATTGAAAAAGGAGATTGTAGGCTTAAGTGTTGTCTTGATGGGGGGTTTTGGGAATTGTATGTGACAATCGTGCCGATGAAGATTTCTATCTGTTTCTTTGGTTCTTAAGAAGGCTTGCAGATTTATTTGAAGTTGAGGGCTCTGTTTGGAGGGTGGAAGGCCAACAGACTGGCTATAACAGCTTGTTTGTCAGTGATCAGGCATCGACAGTTTCAGGTGTATGAATGGAGGGGTTATTGTTCTTCCTCTTGAATTTTCTGATGATGTTCCAGACTTTTTTCATTGAAGATTTTAGATGTCAGCCGTGAGCAGACGTTTCTCAAGACCTGACGTTTACTGCTTGTGAATTTGTGTCTCGATTTGGCACGGGTTTATGATGGGCTCGAGCGTTGGGACCTGAAGGTCGTTGGTATACCTGACGCTGAGCAGTTTGCGTACTTTTGAGATTTGTGGCAGTCAGGAATGAAACCGGGTGTTTTGGGCATTTGTAGTTTGTCGGAAAGCTCATTGGAATACAGGTTTTAGCACAGTTGATCACAGTATTGGTCAGTGATTCGGCTGGGTCTAGACTCTGAAGAAAATCAATGTTCCTGGAATTCTTTGAATTATTGGTGGCAAAAAGATCCCAGTTTGCCTTCTTATAATTAAGTGTTGTGAGACAGAGGCTCGGTTTCAGATAATACGGGTTGTAAAAGACCAGGGAATGGTCACTTCCATGCAGATCGTCATGGACAGACCACTCATAGTCCAGGACCAGCGTGGGGTCACATCGGCAAACTAAACACGAAAGTGAAACAGTGGATGAGTGGAGGTAAGTTGCGAATCATCGTTCAGACAAACACAAATCAAAGTAGAAAGAACATTCCTCATGAAGCCAGACCTCTGATGACGAACTGACACTCCCAAAGAGGATTGTGTCTATTAAAGTCATCCAACTGCAAAAAAAGGTCGAGAAAAGTACTTCCGATCAGTTGTCAGTCCTGACGACATACGGACTGAAGGTGAACAGATACAGTGAGCAAATTGTAATAGTCTTGTGAAGAGTGACCTCTCGTCAGCAACCAGCCTGAAGGGGGTAGTCAGAGCGACCAAGGAATAGTACAGCAAAGTGTTATGTAATAGGGAGGGCAAACCACCTGACGTAGCGATGTGGATGGTTGATGCAGGTTTGGAAAAGAAGGAAAGAATATTTAAGCCAGAAGAGTTGATGGTCTTCTGGCTTTGATTTTTAGTTTTCCTGAAGAGCCACGACGGGAAGGGTTTCAAGTAGTTTGACACAGATGCTGCTGCTCTCCAAAGTTTGTAATTAAGCGCCAGGATATTCCAATGGATTAGTTTTACTATCCATGGTGCAGAGGACGAAAGGAGAGAAATAGGTCATCTCCTCATCAACGTTGCATCCAATGGAGCATAATTTATTATAAAGTTTCACTGGACTGTTTGGGTCTTCAGACCTGCGGGCAGACTTGCCCACAGGTGAAGAAGGCCTGGATTTTGGAGATGGTGGGGGTTTCTTCCTCATCTCCACCATCTCCACACTCAGTTGAACTCCCTTGCCCGCACGGGCACTGTACACAGGAGTTCGAGGGGGAGGGCTGGCTTTTTAATCTGCCCAGCAGCAGATGTAGTAGACTGCTGGACAGTCTGAGGGGTGGCGGATTTTTTGCCTCCACCAGGGGCATTCACTTTGGGTTGGGAGGTGGTGAACCTGCTTCCACCAGAGTTTACCAGTCTTCCTTGCAATGTTTTAGAGAATATAAATTC
This sequence comes from Conus ventricosus, assembly GCA_018398815.1. Lineage (NCBI taxonomy): Eukaryota > Metazoa > Mollusca > Gastropoda > Neogastropoda > Conidae > Conus > Conus ventricosus. The sequence continues at coordinate 15,377 of JAFLJL010018808.1, read as the reverse complement.
ATCAGTCTGCAGCAGACTGAACGAGTCAAAACTTTCTTTAATGCTGAAGCATATGAAGACGCTGTTGGCGTTTGACTGCCAACAACCTGTTTGTGGCCTCAAAAAACGAGATTTTCTTTTCAGTTTTTAATTCTTTGTATGGTGGACTCTTGAATCCAAACAGGGCAGTTGCGTGAAGAGGAGGGATGGTCGCCACTGCAGTTCGCACAATGCGCCGGATCTTTACACGGCCCATCATGGGTTGCCTTGCAACAAACACCACACACCTCCTGCCCAGAACAGCGGTCTCTAACATGTCCAAACTTCTTGCATTTAAAACACCTCAATGGGGATGGGACATACAGTTGGACACGGACATTTAAGTACCCTACTTTAAGGACCAAAGGCAGCACAGGGTTGCAGAATGTCAGAAAGAGGGTGTTGGTAGGCATTCTTTCTGCACCTTTTTTGACTGTCACCCTATGCACCTCTGTCACACCTTGGATGAAAGTTCTGTCTTGATCTCCGCTTCCGAGGCACCTTTCAAATCCGGGCACCGAATAACCCCCTTTGGGATGAATTTAACTGCTTATGGGGAGTCACCCGGATCTCTCTGTCCACGAATTTTGTTGCCCTCAGCAGCTGCTCCGATTGCTTCTTTGATCTGCACTGGACAAGGAATGAGCCATTCCGTAGCCTTTGTTTGACTGAGGGTCACCTGCTAGACCCTGGAAGCCCTTCTGAATCGCAAAAGGACTCTGCTCTGTTCCTTCAGTCACAAGCCAGGAAGCCCAAAACCTGTCCTCTGTCTCGTCTCCATATCCGAGTCACTGTCGGAATCCATATGACTAGAAATGGGGTCCACTGCCTTCCTCTTCTTTATGGGGGTGTGATCTTTGACAAAGCCATGATTTATGTACAGAAATTTCGTCTCTCCCTTACCCACCCACCTTGGAGTCCAACTAAGGGACCAGGGCCAAGAAATCACTGTCTTGACCCCTTCCAGGCTTCAGGAGAGATATACGACAAACAGAACGCCACTACCCCTATCCCCCCTGATCATGCTCAACTCCTGGGAACAGAGAGCCAAGCACTGCAGGGTTAACTTGGCCAGCAGGAGAACTGCCTGTCTTGACCCAGCCCCAAGAAGGGGGAGCCGATTAGTACACCCCCGGGCCAGAGTGTACCCCCTGTCTAGGGGAGGTCCGAGCCAAAGTGATGGGTTGAGAGCGCTGGCCCTCTCAATCACCAGGATCACAGAGAGAAAAAGAGTGTGGAAAAGAAGACTTGAACGGAGACGAAGATAGAAAAGGGCCAAATAAGAAAGGCAGAAAACAAGAAAAGGAGAAAGGCGGGGTTACTATTAGTCAGGATCCTCACCCTTAGCCTATCTGACATGGAAGCCCTACCAGGGGCATCAACTCCTTACCACGTTATGCTTAGGCCAGACAGCATCTTGACTTCTCAGGCCTAGAAGCAGTTTAAAAAAACAGCCTATCTTCAAGTATTGATGCCCCCGCCAGCAAAGCCTAAGGGATCACAGGACCACGCAAGCCCTCCGACCACGGCAGGGTAGCAACCCCCGGAGGGATTTGAAGGAGGGAACAGAGTAAGAGAGGATATTGTGCGGTGCTGCCATTGATAGCATCTCTCTCTCTCTCTCTCTCTCTCTCTCTCTCTCTCTCTCTCTCACACCTCTCTGTCTGTTACGCACGCACGCACGCACGCACGCACGCACGCACGCACGCACGCACGCACGCACGCACGCACGCACACACACACACACACACACACACACACACACACTCACACACACACACACACACACACGCTGCTAGTGAAGGATTTTGTATTTAAGATATATTTCCCTGACTTTTCATTCTAATTTTCCTTCTTTCACATGTCCCCCCTCCCTCCCTCCCCCCCCCCTCTCTCTCTCTCTCTCTCTCTCTTTTAAATCTTTGCCAAGCCATTTACATACTGATGTCATAAGTTTAACATGTGGATCCAACCCAAGAGACGCCTGCATGGCAATCAAGCTCCAAGACAGCTTAATGCTGCCAAGAAAAAACACAAGAACCAAGCAGTTGTTTGTAGACACTCTGGAAGAATGCCTGGAATCCGCCTATCTGGACAAACAGAATGTGATGGCTAAATAGTTGACCTTCAGAGAAAAGGTCCCATCACGCTGCAGAGAGCTAGAGACAGCGGCAAGAAACACTAGGTCTTGTTGACGAGAACTGCAATGGATCAGCTGCTAATGGATGAAAAACATCTCCTGCCACAAAGCTTACTCAGTGGATACCAAGTCCACCTCCAAACAGATGCGTTCAACAACGTACGCTTGAAATACTGTTCAAGGGAAACTACGAATATGCACGCCATGGGCTGAGCAACAAAGCTGACGAGACCCAAGGATATACTGACAAGCTTGATTTGAAGATCTTTTATGATGCACTTTGAAAGACTTTTATGACCGACATATCAGGGATCATCCCCACTGCTTTATCGCTGATGGAAAAACCCCACCGTTGATAACTGACAAAGGAAAGATCTTGGTTGGATACACTGGGCCACTCTGAACAGCGTACTAAACTGACCAACTTATCCATCAATGACACAGCATCGACTGACTCCCTCAAGTGGCCCAAAAAACAAAGAAAATGGATGAAACACCAACGCTCTTTGGAGACCAGAAAAACATTTGTTTGCTGTCCAGTGACAAAGCACCAGTTTTCCGACTCCATTCCAGATGAAATCCACAAAGAAGGAGGCCACAGCCCTGACTGAAAGCTTCGTCATTTGACTTCTTCTGATGTGGCAAACAGGAGACGACTCTCTCAGGAGTTTAAAGAATGCAAAATAATCATTTGTACAAGCGCAAAAGGAACACCCCAGGCTTGTGACCACCACTGAGGCATATCCCTTCTTTCTATAGCAGTCAAAATACTTTGCAAGATCTGATGAATCGCCTTATAATAACACCCTGAGCAAGAGGCTTGTGCCTGAGAGCCAGTGCGGTTCAGAAAAGACAGAGGAACCATAGATGTGGTATTGCTGTAGACAGATCAGAAAAAATGTAAGGAACAAAAATGCCTAACTGTTCACCACCTATGTCGACCTAGGCATTCAATACAGTCAATAGAAAGGGCATGTGGAAGAAATGGCCAATTGTGGATGCCCAAACGAAATTCATCTCTATGGTTTTTTTTTTTGGCCGGCAAATTTTATGAAGGCATGCAGGCCGTATCAGGAACAACACAGGAGACATCTAGCCCATTCCTGTTTGATAATGACTGTGCACTTGCTTACTGGCTCAGATAAATGACATTCATTCCAGATCAAAACGTTTTCTGTAGCTCTGCACAGCTTGGTCTCTCCATATATTATCAAAGAGACGGAAGTTCTGCATCAACCCGTGTCAGGCGACCATTACGATGAGCCTAACATCACAGTCAAAGTTTCAAGATTTGCTGCGGTGAGTAAATTCGCCTTCCTTGGCGCACAACTGTCCAAGATAACGTCACCATCACACGACGAAAGTTGAGCGTTTGAAATGCAAAACCAAGCACAACCAGTTGGCAGACTAAACACAGTGTTTGGAATAGATGAGGATCAGTCTAGAAACCAGGATGAAGGATGTACATAGATGGTGTTCTGCCCAACACTTATCTAAACATGGCGAAACGTATAGACAAAGGTACAACAGCATGCAAAGAGCTGAAGTCACTTCCTCTCCAGACTGCATCACAAAAGATTGTTAAACATGAAAACGGCAGACAAACTGGGGGTGCTCGACCAAGCGACATGATGAGTGTCCACACCATCCCGATGATGTTCTGCTCGTACACCAGAACCAGCGGCACCCACGAGATGTTCCAGGTGAGCTGCAAACAAGAAAGTAAGCGTTCCCATAGGAGGTGAGAAGAAACGCTTCAAAGACACTCTCAAAATTGCCTTGAAAGCGTTTAAACTTAACCCTGGACACATGGGAACGAAACTGCTATGGATCGGAGTGTGGATGGCGCTACACTAGTACAATAGATGCCAACTTTTGTGAAGAAGGGCGGACAGCTGCAGGGCAACAAAAGAGGACAGGCAGGGTAAAGCCCGTCGCCAAGCAGTTAAGAGCGATGTCTCCTGCATTGCCTGTCCAAGCTGTCACCGCACATTCATGCACGCTTTGGCTTGTTCAGCACCTGCCCCATCCACAATATCATCACCCCCCCCCACCACCCCCCAAACAAACCCAAGATGAACTGAAGTGGTTCACGTCGAATCGATGGGCAAACAACAATGCAATGATGGGAATTGTTAGTATTGCACTTGTTTCACACCCAACTACAAATTGTGGAATATATTTACACAAACCCCACCCCCCCAAAACCCCCCACACACGAACACACACACACAACACACACACACACCCACACACGCACCACACACACACACACACCACACACACACACCACGCACACACACACAAACACACACACACACACACATATATATATATATTTATATATATATATTTATTATTTATATTATATATATATTTATATATATATATATATATATATTTTTATATATAATATATATATACTGTATTAAATCGTACTTAGAAAATCTGAAAAAGCTACAACCCCTGGGGTTAGACAACATTTGTTAAAAATATTTTTTAAAAATGAAGTGCTAAATTTCATCTTACATGAACTTTTAGCACTTCTTTTTAAAAATATTTTTTAACAATATTTATTATATATACAACAAACTAATAATTTCCAAGGATAAGTTTACCGAGCACCATTCCAGATTCTAGACAGAGCAGCTTGTGTTTGGTGTTTGCAATGACTTGGAGACTATAAGCTTGCTAAAGGCTCATTTTGAGCTGCATTTATTTTTTTTTTCCACATTAACACACTCAAGCACATACTGATTAGTTAGGCAGAATAATCTTCCACTGCAGATATGAATGCTTTTCTCCCCATATTTCATTCAATCTAAGACATAAGAGCAAGCTTTGTTTATAATTCAATGTATATATACTATATATATATATATATATATATTATATATATATATATATATATATATATAATATATATATAGATTCAGAGTAAAAGCCACTCAGGACGTTAAAAGTGCTCAACCATGTAGCGAGCGACATAACAGTTTATCATATATATATATATATTATATACTTTATATATTTATATATATATATATATATATATATATATAATATATATATATATATATATATATATAATGTAGACAATGGTAGTAAATACCAGCAGAGATTTAAAAAAAATGCTCTACGGACTGGGGAGCAACATTTGTTAAAGATAAGGTCTAAAACTATTACAGCGCTGTTTCATGCAATGCAATCATCAGGATGTGGTGGGCTCTGTGCTGCGGTGTTTTATAACTGCTTGTGTTGTCTTGTCATCACGTGCTGTCTGTGTTTTTCGTGCGTTTATGGTTCTGTTCATGATAGGAATTTCACTTGTGCCTTGCAGTTGTTAACCATTTCTATCTAGTATTTAAAGTTGCCAGTTGTGTTTGAATTAGTATTATGTACTTTTATTGTTGTGCATAGGTTACTTCTTTTGAAATGGTTGTTGTTATGGTGGGCGTGCTCTTTCTATGATTTTCAGGATATATTGTAGTCTATCTTTTTCTCTTTGAGCTTCAAGATGTATTTACTCAATTCTGTTTGGTTTTTGTATCTTTCTTTGTTAAATGTCTGTTTGTGGTTTGCATATATAGTTTTAAATTGGGTTTTCAGTGTTAACTATATATGTTTCTTCTGCGTTCTCGATGTTACAGTGGCTTGGTACACCCCAATGCTGTTGTAGAGGAATTTGTTGCTCTGGGGCACTGTTCCTTTCTTGATTACAGTTGCAGGATTTCTTTCTTCAACCCTCGTTTTTCTCTGTGCTGCTTTTCATTTTGTTGGTTGAATCAATGGATGTTTAAGGTTGGGAAATACATGAGTATGATAATTTGATGCTGTTTTTGTTGATATCTTGGATAATTTGTGCTCTTTGGAATGATGATGTTAGGATTCTAAAGAATTCTTTCCCTTTTTTGTTTTCACAAGTCCGTCATAATGGGGGGTTGTACCATATGATCTTTCTTTTCCTGTTCTTCTTGTGTCTGCTCAGGTCATTATATGGTTCATATTGTAGTTTGTAGTTGTAGCCACTTTTGTGGTAACGCTTCTTGTTATCAGTCTGCAGCGTTATGAATGCTGTTTCGTTGCATGACAGGTTGGTATAATCATTTTATTTATGCCTCTGGGTATTGTTTTTAGTATGGAAGGTGGATGGTTACCTTTTGATATTTACATCAGACAGGTGTATCATTTGGTTTTTTGTATGGTTTCTATTTGTGCTGGTTGAGAGTCAAAACGTTATATCTAGGTAGTTCACTATTCTTTTTATTTGCTTCTATAGTGATTTAGATTTTGTTTTGGAGATTTTTACACAGTTCTTTTTTTCTTATTTTCAAGGTTTCTAGGGTTGTCGTTCAGCGCAGCGAGGCGTTAATCACTGTACAGATCCACTTGTTTCCAAGTTTTTTTGAATGTTAGTTTAGCATGAATAGTCCGACAGTTCAGCTCAAGTTTCGGCACCATCATACGATCACCATTTGTGACTATCAAAAGTTGAATTCTTGTTTGCGCTCTTGGTACAGATTTCATTTTGACTGGTGTAGTAGATTTTTCTTTGTATGGAATATGTATTTCACATTTCATGACCATGATATTTCAGTGTAGTTGCTGGCAAATTTTATAGCTTTGTGAGTAGATCTTCAATATATAGATGTTGTAGAAGTCTACTATATCAAATGTTATAAAAACTGTATTTAATGCTTGTTGTGTTTCCTTGAAACCATTGTTTGGCTTCGTAAGTGTTTTTCCAGAGTTGAGTTCAGTGTTCTCTCTTATGTTTTTTAGGGGCTTTTATATAGATTTTTTTGCGATTTTTCCTTAATTCAGATTTGGATGGTTTATCGTCCCACTGCATGTTGGGTTATTCAGAAGTTGGGTTTGTGGTCTTTATGTGTTATGAAAGCTTCTCTTGCTGCTGTGTCTCCACTACTAATCGCGTAAGTCCATTTGGTGCACAAGCTCCTTTTCTTTTTTTTTATGTACTTGTATGTAGAGTTTTATCAGCTTTTTTGTAATTTTTTTGGATGTTTTTGTCGAGAAGCTGTGAGTACTCTTTAGTTTCCATTTGTAGGAAGTTGTGGTTTTGTTGCTTTCTCAATTATTTGTTTGTCATTTTGGATTTGTTTTGATTTCATTTTTCAACCGATGTTTGGAATTCATTGTTTGATTTTTTTGAATTCTATATGTATCATCCTTTTCATTTTTCCTCGAATGGTTCTTCATGTCTTCGATGGCTGGTGGAGCTCGCCATGTTTTGAAGTCATATGTGTTTTTTTCTTCTCTTTGGCATTAGGGTTTAAAAGAAAATTGCTTTCCATATCATGTTTTTGATAAACCTTTCTGATCTGTTCTATCATTTTTTCATTATAGATTGAGCGTTTGGCGGAAAGGTGTGATTTTTAGTAGATTGTTTAAAATTGATTTTGTCCATTTTAAAATCTGTTGGTTTAAAGTGCTCACGTGAGGAGGCAATTAAGACAATGGTAGTAAATACCAGCAGAGATTTTAAAAAAATGCTCAAACCGGACTGGGGGCAAACATTTGTTAAAAGATAAGGTCTAAAACTCTCTACAGCGCTGTTTCATTGCATGCAATCATCAGGATGTGGTGGGTCTGTGGGCTGCCGGTGTTTTATATCTGCTTGTGTTGTCTGTCACACGTGCTGTCTGTGTTTTTCGTGCGTTTCTGGTTCTTGTTCAAATGATAGGAAATTTCCACTTGTGCTGCAGTTTGTGTTAACCATTTCTATCCTGTATTTAAAGTTGCCGTTGTGGTTTGCCATAGTTTATGTACTTTTCTGTTGCAGCATAGGTACATCTTTTTGAATTGTTGTTGTATGGTGATGCTCTTTCTTAATGATTTCCAGGATATTTGTAGTCTATCTATTTCTCTTTGAGCTTCCAGATGTATTTACTCAATTTATGTTTGGTTTTTGTATTTCTTTGTTAAATGACTGTTTGTGGTTGCATATCTAGTTTTAAATTGGTTTTCAGTGATACCTATATATGTTTCCTTACTGCGGTTGTCTGATGTTACAGTGGCTTGTAGTTACACAATTGGCCCCCCGTTGTAGTGGCATTTGTTGCTCAGAGGGGCACTGTTCTTTTTGTACAGTTTGCAGGATTTCCTTTCATCACCCTGTTTTTCTCTGTGATGCTTTTCATTTTGTTTGTTGAATCAATGATGTTTTTAAGGTTGGGCATACATGGGGGGAGTATGATAATTTGATGCTGTTTTTGTTGAAATACTCTTGGATAATTTGTGCTCTTTTGAATGTGATGTTAGGATTCTAAAGAATTCTTTCCACTATATTTGTTTTCACTCGTCCGTCATTTGGGGGGTTTGTACAATATGATCTTTCTTTTCTGTTCTTCTTGTGTCTGCTCATGTCATTATCGGATCATATTGTAGATTTGTGTTGTAGCCACTTTTGTGTAACGCTTATTGCGTATTCAGCTGCAGCGTTATTGAATGCAGTTTCGTTGCATGACAGGTTGGATAATCTTTTATTTATGCCTCTGGGTATTGTTTTTAGTATGGGAAGGTGGATGGTTTCTTTTGATATTTACATAGACAGGTGTATCATTTGGTTTTTTGTTATGGGTTTATTTATGTGCTGGTTTGAGGTCAACGTTTATCTAGGTAGTTCACTTCTTTTTTATTTGCTTATTTAGACATATATAAACCATACAAAAAACCAATGATACACCTTGTCTAGTAAATAATCAATGTAACCATCACATTCCATACTAAAACAATACCCAGAGGCATAAAATAAAAGATTATCCAACCTGTCATGCAACGAAAACTGCATTCAATAACGCTGCTGATGAATACAAGAAGCGTTACACAAAAGTGGCTAAACTACAAACTACTATATGATCCAGATAATGACATGAGCAAGACAAGAAGAACAGGAAAGAAAATCATATGGTACAACACCACATATGCGGACGAGTGAAAAACAAATATTGGTGAAAGAAATTCTTTAGAATACTAACATCATCATTCCCAAAAGAGCACAAATATCCAAGATATTCAACAAAAACAGCATCAAATTTTCATACTCATGTATGCCCAACCTTAAAAACATTTTGATTAACCATTCAAAAATGAAAAAGCAGCACAGAGAAAAACGAGGGTGATGAAAGGAAATACTGCAATACTGTATCAAGAAAGACAGGTGCCCCTTTGTGCAACAAATGCCTCTACACAGCATTGTGTACCAAGCACTGTAACATCCAGAGAACGCCAGAAGAAAAGAAACATATATAGGTATCACTGAAAAACCATTAAAACTAGATAGCAAACCACAAACAGTGCATTTAAAAAGAAAGATACAAAACCAAACAGAATTGAGTAAATACATCTGGAAGACTCAAAGAGAAAGAAAAATATAGACTACAAATATATCCTGTGATAATCAATAGAAAGAGCAGCACCATACATCAACATTTCAAAAAGATGTAACCTATGCTCAACAGTAAAGTAACAATAATATATTGCTAACACAACTGGCAACTTTAAATACTAGGATAGAAATGGTTAAAACTGCAGGCACAAGATGGGAAATTCCTACAGTGAACAAGAACCAGAAACGCAGAAAAACACTGACAGCACGTGATGACAGACAACAAAAGCAGTTATAAAACACCGGCAGCACAGGCCCACCAAATCCTGATGATGCATTGGCATGATAACAGCGATTGTAGATAGTTTTAGACCTTATTCTTTTAACATATATATATATATATATATATTTATATATATATATATATAATATATATTTTATATATATATATATATTTTTATATTTATATAATTATAAACTAAGGCAGAATCATCTACCACTGCAGATATGAATGCTTATCTACCCCCTATTTCTTCTATCTAAGTCATAAGAGCAAAGCTTTGTTATTATAAGTCAATATTTTTTGCAGTCATTGCAACACCAAGCTACTCTGTAAGTTGCTGGAACGGTGCTCGGGTGTTCCTTGGAATTTTTAGTTTGTTGTATTTTAGTCCCTTGCGGATTCTTTCCAGAGAACTGGCCCTCAGAACTTGTGTCTTAAGAGGATTATCTTTTTTTTATTTCTATCTTTCACAAGAAAATGTAGCTTGTGTTTCTCTTTCATGATTTTCTTTTGTTTTCTTAGGTGGCACCTTTGGTTGGTTTTTTGAAAAACCAACAAAATACTTTGGTTTTTGACACACCCAGCCTTTTCTGGTGACTGCAATCTTCTTAAAACTGAAAAGGCAGAGGAGTCAAATTACACTTTCTGCGGTCACTGAGGAAGAAACAACCAGGTTTCGAAATATCGGTATATGACCTGGAGTTATATGTTAAAGTGAGTTTTCCCTCCCTATATTGGAGGATGTCTCCCCTTGGAGTCTACTAAGCTTGCTGAAGGCTATTTGAGAAAGCATTTATTTTATTTTTCCCATTCACCCACTCAAGCACATACTGTTAGTTAGGAAGAATCATCTACATTGCAGGATATGTATGATTATTCTCCCCCTATTTCTTCAATCTAAGACATAAGTGCAAGCTTTGCTTATATTCAATATTTCTTGCAGTCATTGCAAACACCAAGCTATCTGTATGTTGCTGGAACGGTGCCCTGGTACTTATCCCTTGGAATTTATTAGTTTGTTGTATATATATATATACTGTAAAAAAAAAAAGTTATGGACCAACATTGAGATGAGAAGCACTAAAACTTTTTAAAATTCACAAAAATTCAATTTGTACACGCCTTGTGGTCAAAACAATTGAACCTCACGCACGATTGATAGTGAATGCGCCAACTGCAATTTTTGTGCACACATTTCTCACGCGCCTTGAATAAACACGTGTCGCGACTTGTCATTTTTGGAACACAATTGGGCGTGAATGTCTGATGTGTTTTTTTGGGATCCGTGGAGCTATGTGCTGGAATCAAATCATGTGAGCACGAGCTAAAATCAGGCTTTGTAGGTCATAAAGTATGCTCAACCAAATGTCTTTAAAAGCAACCTGTACTGGCGAAAAAATGCAATGGCAACAGCATGCCTTCACTTCGAAGACTGAACGAGCTGGATCGAGGATGAGCATAGGATGGCTCCAAGAAGGTGTTGCAGTCCGGGAAGTGGCACGGAGACTTGGGGTATCACACTCTGTTGTTTATCAGACTCAGACAACGCTTTCAGACACAGGAAGAGTGCATGAAACGACAACGCTCTGGTCGACCCAGAATAACAACACCACGAGAGGACCGATCATTGAAAGGCAGGCCACACAGAAAAGAACAGCAAGTGCAAACATCTGACGTCGCCTTAGAGATGCCACCAACCTGTTGTCAGTGATCAGACCAACCGAAACCGCCTACACGCCGCTATCCTCACGTGCTCGACGGACCAGCCATAAGAACTCGTTTGACTGAAGCCAAGGCAGCACGAGAGTTATGGTGCAAGCAGCAGTGAGATGTACACGATGAACAGTGGGCCTAACGTATGATTACAGACGAGTCGCGGCGTTCTGCCTGGATACCACCGCCCAATACACGGAACAGGGTATGGAAGACGCCGTTGGGGATTGTTTTGCAGAAGCTGTCCTGAAAGGAACGCTATGGTGGGGGAATCCGTTATGTTTGTGGCCAGCATAAGACACGCTAACAGAACGGTCTCTAACAATGTGGCAGGGAAACTTGAAAGGTGTTCGTACCAAACAGAGATTTTGCAAACCCCCTGCGGTGCGGCAGCCCTTCAACAGCTTGGAACCTCAGCAAGTCTCGAGACGACAAAGCCGGCCCCCATCGCTACCAGGGGCAGTAAACACGTTTCTCCAAGCTGTGGTGTCAACCAGAATGCCAGTGGCCCGGCAACAGACCCAGACCTGAACCCAATCGAACATCTTTTGGATGAGGATTGGCCGGAGACTGCAGGCAGTCGTCGTCCTCCTTCTGTTAACCTGGGTGAGCTGTTTGGAGTCACTCCAGCAGGAGTGGGTGCTCTCCCCCAGACCTTCTGCACACACTGGTGAACTCCATTGCGACACGCTGCTTGAATGCCTGCCAATAACGGGGGCACACACACGCGTTATTAAACCATCGACATTGAACATACTTCACTCCTTGTGACTTTCAAATTTGGGGGATGGGGGTGTTTGTACTGCCGCTCGATTCCAGTCTGTTGATTCCTCGACTTGTCATTGTTTTTACACATTTTTTCACATATTCAATAAATTCTTGTTCACTTGGAATTATTGATCACTTCCCATTTTCCTTTTTATTAGGCAGTGAAATGTTGGTCCTGTAACTTTTTTTGAACAGTATATATATATATATTTATTATATTTCATCTATATATATATATATATATATTTATATATATACACACACACACATATATCTATCTATTTATTTATCTATTGTCTGTCTGTCGGTTCGTCTCTTCTCTTATATACAATTGTTTTTATTATTTCCAATACTCCTTTCTTATCGTGTTATTCCATTCTCATATTCTCTATTACTATGATGATTATTTGTGCTGTCCCATTTCTGCACCTCCTCATTGGCACTGTACCACACTGCTAATGACGAGTCCTTGTCCACAGCGACCAAACCCTGCAGACTCGCCACAGCCCCTGGCATTAGCAATTCAACCAGCGAGCAGTCAATCTCTCTCTCTTCTCTCTCTCTCTCTCTCTCTCTCTCTCTCTCTATCTCTCTCTCTCTCTCTCTCTCTCTCTCTCTCTTCTCTCTCTCTCTCTCTCTCACAACACACACAAACACACACACACTCACACACACACACACACACACACAACACGTGCGTTGCATGCATGAACAGACTATCACCTCCCCTTGGGGATTATTTTTCTCTCTGAGCCCTTCCGTCCCTTTCCTTTTTCTTTTGGCTCATGCAACTCCTAGCTCTTTTAACAGGCGTTGCGTGGTGTAAGTGCGCTTTGTAAGCATGAGTATCAACATCACATTACACTTGCAAACTGTAGGTACCTGCACCCTCAAACGTGTTCAGAAATCAGAGACTCACGCCTGTTTAGAAATGTAAAGTTACACCTCCCCACGAATAATGGATCAAAGAGTTTGATGCAGAAAGCTTTGGTTTGAAGAGATCGCTTCAGACTGTCTCTGTGCACACACACACACACACACACACACACACACACACACACACACACACACACACACACACACACACACACACGCGCGCGCGCGCACGCACGCACGCACGCTCACACACGCACGCACACACGCACGCACGCACGCACACACACACACACACACACACACACACACACACACACACACACACACACACACACACTCACACTCACTCACTCATACACACACATGCACAAACACGTCTCCATTGACCAGTAAGGACGTCAATGCTGAACCTCCTTTGAACTCTTTTCGTGGATCTTGCTCTGAAACATTCACTCCACAGCCGTGGATCTTTGATGTCAGCTAAACTTTGTGTTCTGTTGTGTTTGGACATGTGACGTGTACATGTCATAGCATTCGCTGGCCTCTCAACGATACCTCTTGAGAATGAATAAGTGAAGCGTTCTTAGTGTAGGTGACAAGACCATTCAAATCGAAAAAAGAACGTTTTCTCTTGATAAACAAAAACGAACTAAGGGAACTTTTGCTGTTGGTTTTGTTCTCTTTTGTTTTGAAATATCTGCGCGCTGGCGCCAGTGTGTGTGTGTGTGTGCGTGCGTGTGTGTGTGTGTGTGTGTGTGTGTGTGTGTGTGTGTGTGTGTGTGTGTGTGTGTGTGTGTGTGTGTGTGTGTGTGTGTGTGTGGATGTGTGTGTGTGTGTGTGTGGATGTGTGTGTGTGTGTGTGTGTGTGTGTGTGTGTGTGTGTGTATGTGTGTGCGCGTGCGTGCGTGCGTGGGTGCGTGGGTGCGTGGGTGCGTGCGTGCGTGCGTGCGTGCGTGCGTGCGTGGTGTGTGTGTGTGTGTGTGTGCGTGCGTGCGTGCGTGCGTGCGTGCGTGCGTGCGTGCGTGCGTGCGTGCGTGCGTGCGTGCGTGCGTGTGTGTGTGTGTGATAAATGATGTATTTAGATGTATGCATTTTTAGTGAACGACAACGGTCTGCAGATGCTTTCTTACCTCCATCTTTGCTGGTAAAGTGAACTTCAAGTGGGTCCTTTATCCTTCGTTCAATTACAAAGACGAGATCGTTGTAAGAAAAGTTTGTTTCCACCCTGAAAAGGATGAGAACTTCGTCAGTGTCGCCTCTGCGCTTGATTCTGCGCTGGCTCTCACAGACATTCAACAGGAACTTTATTCTTGGTCTGTGGAAAACGTTTAACTCGAACACAAAGACAGAGAGCTGTGAACTGATGCAAATTTTACGTAAAATCATTAAGTTGAAGCCCGTGTTTGCAGGCAATACCAGTCTAATCCAACACATCGGTCTTTTTGTTCTTTCAATGTCTTCGAGTGAATTCGAGTAAAAATCAAACTGAGTCCATATTTTGTTCACCACCAAAACAGGCCCACTTTGTTCAAAACATTGTTTAAACCGATTGGAAGTAAACTTTGTGTATACCTCAGACGAAACATTTTCTGTTGGATACAAAGTGGCTGCAATGTCTTCTGCTAACACAATTATGTCACAGACGATTGGTGTGTACTGATTTCCACAGCCTGGATTGCTGATATTTGTATCATGTCCATCCGCACTTCCAGCGTTTGTGAACGTCGTGGCCATGGGGTACATATCTGCTGGAGCTGAACTATTTAAACTAATGTTTTGTTTGTGAGAGTTCCATCCACTGTACCTTTTAACCTCTGGCTCTGTTAAAGTGTGTCTGGAATCTCTAAAGGGCTTTTGTGTCGCCTTTACTGACACCATTACACTTCCCTCCGGTGAGAACTTTGTGCTACTCGTATGGTTCCTTGTTGGTAGAAATGTCTGCTTTTCCGATGATTGCAAAACTGTTTGCAATGACAGGTTTGCATACCAAAGACAGTAAACTGCAATCTTGAGCAGTAGCAGCTGGTTACAAGAAATGTGCATTGTCACGGTTCAGGTCTTCACCTGTCAAAAACATCGTGATAGTTTCAGTTTCTTCATGATGTCACTACGTGTGAACTAGTCCTTATACGTAAGACCAAATCTGTTAAGCTACGAGGTCGAAGTGCACAGGATTTACACCTGGTCATGAATAAATTTATGATTAGGACGAGAGTCTCATAGATACGATC
>JAFLJL010018806.1:12500-28359 GCA_018398815.1 Conus ventricosus | reverse complement strand
AACGGGGTTTTTTTTTTGGGCGGTGGTATAAAAATGCGGGAAAGGAAAGGTGATGGGTTCCCTTTTTTTGAAAAGGGGGAATACAGAGGTCGCTCCCCCGCGAAGCCCTACTTCGCCACAGAAGTAGGGGGTGGAGTAGGAATAAGTCAGAAGGAGGGTGGAGGAAAAAACCGCCCCCAAACCCCGCAAATAAAACTGGCCCCCCCGCCGGGGCCCTTAGGGGAAACCAAACCCTTACAACAAAGAGCTTTTGATGCTCCCAAAACCTGTTGGTGTCGCCCAAGGGGAAACCCAAAAAACAGAGAGAAACACGGGGCACTCTGTACCACCAAAGCGTGGAGGCCCCCACGTTACCCGGGCGCGAGGTTGTGAAAAGGACTAGCCCTTCTACAGGGCTTTAGGCAATTTTTCCAATGTGCCCCGGACGCCCCAAAAGGGGAAAACGTCGGGGCGCTAAAAATCCCCGATGAACTGCCTGCCTTGTTTACCCGCAGCAGTTGTTGCGCCTTTTGCCCACAAAATCTGTGGAGGGCTTCCTCTCGTTTGGGGATGCCCAAAAACCCGCGGCTTCAGCAAACCCTCAGGGGTTTGTGAAATCGCAGCCGCGAAACCCTGGGTGCTTTCCCGCCTATCCGGATCCTAAATTTGGGGGACCAGTTGTTGGTGCTTTTCGGGGGAGGATCAGATCCTCCAGCTCCAACTTGGCCAACTGACCCCAAATACCCCAGCGTTTTTGCGCAGCCCATCACCAAACGCACGAGGTTTTGTGTTATTCTTCTTTTGGACCTGAACTTCCTCCTGTTCCGGGTTTTTGGGGGAAGGGAAAGTTACGCAGAGCCAAAATGCATGTCTGCATAAGGGGCACCTTGTTAGAGTGAGCACAACTCCCTTGCCGCACCAGTAAAACCCCGAAAAAGGTGCTTTGCCTTTTGTTCCCCAGACAAATTGGGGAATGAATAGCAACCCTTTTCAAAAGTCAGGAAATATCAATGTCCCCCACTAGGTTAATCTGGAGCTTTTTAAATTTGGGCATTAAACCCATACCCGCTGGTGATTAACTCCCTGACTTACAGGTGTGGGAGACCGCGAAAGATAGTTGTTCCATCTCCTCCTACGCAGAGCCTCCATCCTGTTTTGTTCTTCCCTACGAAGGGCAGTCTCTTCCCTACGCTGTCCTCCTGTCTGGCAGCCTCCTCCCTACGCTGAGCAGCCTCTTCCTTACGAAGGGCCTCCTGTCGGGCAGCCTCTTCCCTACGCCGAGTTTCCTCCTCCCGACGCAGAATAGCCTCCTCCCTATGCATAATCTCCTGTCTGTCAGTCTCCTCTCTGCGCAGAGCCTCCATCCTATCCAACTCTTCCCTTCGCAGAGTTTCCTGCCTAGCAGCCTCTTCCCTACGCTGAGCTAGCCTCTCTTCCCTACGCTGAGCAGCCTCTTCACTACGCTGCCGCTCCAGAAACATCAGGACGGACGTGATGTCCTGGGAAGGATTCACCACTCCCGACACGGGAGGATGACCCGTCTGACCCGTCCCTTGGGTCTCGACCTTCCCATGAGGAAAGTCCCCCGGGGCATACTCCTTACGAGGGGAAAGCATGGAGAATAGGGGGCTTTGGTTTCTGCGACTCTACAGAAGCCCACAATTGCTTCGCTATACTTGACGCTTCCGAGCGGAAGTGCAGTCGGGGTCTCAGCAGGATAAATCCCCTAGCGAAGAAGAAGTGAAAGTACTCGCTGGACTACCTGCTATAGCACTGGAATAAGTAGAAGTTACCGTAGTCGAAGTACTGGTACTAATAGTAGGGACTACAGTAACGTTTTGAATACCTTCTTCTTCGACGCACGCGTCGCCACACCACTCAGCGCCGGACGTCGCCATGACAACAAATATCCTACGGTTTTCAAATACAGGGGAAAGACAATTCCACTAAAAAAAAAAAAAAAAAAAAAATTTTAGGGGCGTGTGTATATGTGCGTATGTGTGTGTGTGCGTGTGTGGCGGACAAGTTCCGGCTGCTCCCACTCTGGCAACACCGCGCTCTACAGCACGAGCAACAGTTGCGGTGGGGCTCACCGAAATAAAAAACAACAAAAACTATGTCCGGCTGCCCCCACTCTGGCAACACCGCGCTCCACGCACGAGCAACAGTGCGGTGGGCTGGCGGAAAAAAAAACAAAAAAAACAAACAAACTGGCAGACGGAATCCGGAGAGAGGGAAAAAAAAAAAACTAACGTCCGATACAACCCCTGTACTCAATAACCCGGTAGAGAAAAAAAACAAGAACTGGCTAAATACAAAACAGGAATGGAAGACTGAGCGGCAACAGAAAGGCAAGACTTACGGCCGTACCTGCGTGAGGTACCCGGCGGAAGGAGGTCTGGACGCGGTCGACTCCCTCAGTCTCGACTCGACCCCCCAGTCATGCCGGATGTTCCCTCAGGCCACAACAAGACTCCTTCACGCTAGAGTCACCCAGCCAACCACCCACGAACAAACACGACACACTGACTAAACATATACAAAACAGACAAAACTAAACAGGTACTCTGCGAAACGAGTGAGAGACAGCCAGAGCCCTTCACATCCCGGACGAGCCCCCACCAATTGTCACGACCGACCCTGGAGGTCTGCCCTGACAGGATCGGTCTAGGTGGGAGTGATGGGAGTGACTGACCTCACACCCTCGCAAGAGCCCACACAAGAAAGATTACGATACAACACCTCATTTATTCACACCAACACACTCAGTCATAATAAGCATTCCAAACACACACAACATGCACAATCACAATCAAGCATTCCAACACACACAACATGCACAATCACAATCAAGCACTCCAACACACACAACATGCACAATTATAAATAAACATTTCACCTTACGACGTACACAATCACAATTACAGCATTCCAGCACTATAACATATACACAATTATAAGAAACATTTCCAGCATCGATCCCTTCTAACACCATGGAGTGCGTCTACACCCCTGCCCCTGTCAAGTCCACTGGGAGCACCCTGTCGCACTAGGTGCTCCGAGCCGGGTCGGTTCTCGCAGGGAGTCGCTCAAAGCCGACGCCCTCGACTCACAAGCAGGCAGTGAAGAGCGCGTCCCGGAGGTGGGGGGGGGGGGGGGGGGGGGGGGGGGGGGGGAAGGAAAACGAGGCGCTGTTACTGGAGGTCCTGGACGGGGGTCAGGGCCGGCCAGTCAAGACGGCGGGCTCTCTTACCAGTCCGCGGTCCCGACCAGGGCGTGTCTTCGACCCGCGCGTGGCACCATCCAGTCCGTGGTCTCAGCCAGAGCGTGGCCTCAACCAGCACGTGGCACCATCCAGTCCGTGGTCTCAGCCAGAGCGTGGCCTCAACCAGCATCGTGGCACCATCCAGTCCGTGGTCTCAGCCAGAGCGTGGCCTCAACCAGCACGTGGCACATCCAGTCCAGACTCCAGGTGAAGCCCCCGGGAGGGGGGGAGGGGAAACGTAGCTGGGAGGAGAGGAGAAAGGGAGGGAAGGAAGAAGGAAAGAGGAAGGAAGAAGGAAGGAGGAAGGAAGAAGGGTACTGGAACCCCGCCGTCAGTACAGTCTGACCCATGCTGTCAATCTTAACAGCCACTCGCATGATGGGCGAGGGGAAGTCTATTAAATGCACCCACAATCCAGCTCAACAAAGATCTGAGCATAACACAGTAAACCCATCGAATCAGGGATATTCACTAGGGTCTTCTCACACGATGCAGGTAAAAGACTGCATTAAATCAAAAAATATGAATTATCTTCATCCTTCTCTCACTCTGTTTACTTTTTACTTCCTTAGGAAATAAATAAACCAGCGACCACCCTTTTTAAAACTGCCCCCACTTTGCAAAAAAATTTTCAATGGCAAAATTGTCACTTTTTTTTACCAATTTCAAAATAACAAAAAATCCCCACCCAGCATCCGAACGACAATCATGCTACCACGTGCAACATAAAACTCTTTCTCCGCACACACAAACAGAGGTGGCCAAAGGAAAAGAGCCCCGGCGAATTGCGGGGGGGGGGGCGGACGAGCGGCCCAAGCAAGTTCCAACCCCTGAATCACCGGTTTTTCCCACCCCCACCGACTACCGCATCCCCAGATGCATAAACAGGAGAAAGAATTTTGGAAATAATTTAGAATGGCCGGGTTTAAAAAAGTTGAATTAACCAGAAAAAAAAGGTCTCAAAAATATTTCTCTTAAAATTTTCGAAAAAAAAAGAAAATTGAAAAAAAAGGGGGGACTAAGCCACTAACAAAAAAAACCAAAACAAAAAACCAAAAAACTGATGCTTCCCAGTACCCCGGGGTTTGACCCAGAAGGGGGGTCAAAGACTCTCTCTGCCCCTGTCCATGAGAGGGACAGAGGACAGGTGGGGAAAAGAAAGAAGAGTGATGTCCCCCTCCACGGCCGATGAGGAATGAAGTACCGCTGTACCCCCTTGAAGGGGTGAAAAACCAAAAACCGGAGCGGCGCTCCAGGACTTTTCCGTTTCGAGTGAAGAGCTCCCCTCCCTCAGCAATGGGGGGCCAACTGCCCCCACGTCACTTTGTGAGCATACTTAAATAAAAAAATGAAGCCTTTTGCGACGGGTAAAAAGACAGGCGAGGGGGGCCGATAGACAGAAAGTTCGAGAGAAAGGTACCGGGCCCCCGTGAACTTTCAGGGAAAAAAACACGGGCGGTTTGGGTTAGAGAGGGGAGGAGGAAAGCAAACCCAAAATTGAGCTGAATCACCCGGTGCAACCGCACCCAAGCCACCCCCAAGGGCGATACACGACAACGCAACGACAATAAATAATAGTAAAATTTCCCCCACCCTAGGTGGGCCAAAAGCGTAGGCCTGTGAAAACCGTGACATTTATATTTATTTATTTTTTAAAAAAAAGTCTTAAAAACACCCGCGACAAGAAATGAAATTTTCCATATTTAAAGTTGGGATCTGTTCCAGAAAGCGATGTCATTTTTGGAATCCCCCAAGGGGGCTTTTTCGGGTCAGTATTGTTTTCAATATTTTTCAATGACTTGCCAAATGGGTTAAAAAGCACTTTCAAGTCTTTTCGTGTACTAATTAATATTTTACCTGTGTTTGAAAGGCACTTTCACTTTTTGAACAAAGCTACTGGATTAGGCATTATAAAAAGAACTTTTACATACCTTGATAATAATACCCTTTCCTTAGATTATATAAAGCAAAGGAAAACCGTTCCTCGATACGGAAAGTAATAGGCATCGGATTAAAAAAAGGGATAAAAAGAAATTGGAAAGTGCAGGGGGTAAAAGTTTAAAACAAACTTCGTAATTATACTACAAAAAGGCTTTGGGTTCCAAAATTACCATTCCAAAGCAAAAAGAATACGAGGGATTTAATCCAAATTATAAGATTTTCAATAACCTGATGTTTTTCCAGTCATGTTTCTTTCAGCTTGCACTAAACCCAATTAACAGTAACAGTTGTGATAAAATACAAATCCGCATGCCAATACTAACATTAGGGGAAAAATTCATTCAGCAGGGTTGCACCCATTGGAATAACTAACACCTGATATAAAGCGTGCACCAAATATTTAATTTATTTTTTAAAAACTTATGACAAACATCACCCCTTTTTTCTGATATTGGTACGTTTTGAAGTTAAAAAAAAAAAAAAACAAAAAATGGGGTCGCTTAAGACCTGACCAAAAAAAAAAAAAATAGACCAATGAAGGGGCATAAAAAAAAGCTGAAAGGCTATTATGAAAATATTTCATCGCCCCTATTTTGAACCTTGACGTGCAGACACGTGCTTATGGGAAAACTGTTAGGATACACAACAATCAAATCCTTTTGTTTTGTTTTGTTGTTCTTTTCTCTAAACATGCACGTGCATTTCTAATAGTGATCCAACCGAGAACATTCAATCAATATAAAAGAAATGCTGCTGAAAAGCAAACTGTTTAGTGTCAGAATCTTCAACCGGTTAAAGATGGACAGCCTAGAAAGAAGAAGAACATGTGGTCGAGTCATATAGGCCTAACCGACATGTCGAGGGTACGGTCTTCTGTTGACTGATTACCCAAACGTACACGAATTTAAAAAATCCACTATGCCCATCGTTTCAAATGGGACATTCTAATCATGTTAAAATGCCGATTAAAAAAATGCACAGAGTAACAACTTACAGAGAAACCCATATCTAGAACGTTAACTAAATGAAAATGGGGGTGTCGCGTTTGTATTATGCATCACACACCTTGTCAACAAACAAGAAAACTCACGAACTCCTGAGTGCGAGACCCTAACTCACACGAAGCCTTCCGAACCCCTACCAGAATCTAGGACTTATCCAAATCCAAACTGAAGGCTGACCATGACGGTATGAAACATCGTAAACAACTTTACTCATAAATGACATTGTGCTTGCAGTGTTGGGGCAGAGGAATTGTCTTCCCCTTTCTCCATCCATTTCGGATTTCCCAAGCCTGCTGAGGAGATGGCCCCCTGGAAGAAGATGAAACGAAATCAGCGTTGTCCGTTTTTAAGTAGACGTTCCTGAGATTTTTGCTTATGGTTGTCATCCGGAGCTGCTGAACTCGTTTGGAGATCTAGAACAGATGCCGAGTGTAATCAACGCAGTCATTTTTGGTCATGTCACAGTCTGTTCTGTGGCCACAGTATCCTGAATAGGGATTCTAAATAATTATAGCAACATTACTAACGAGCTTCATGACAACATGATATAAAAGGAATCGGCGGTTGGCAAGCCGTAAGGAAAACTCCTCTTTGGCCTTGGGTGAATAATTCCGTGGCAGACAATCAGGCTCAAATTCTCTGACTTTGAAGTTAAAGAATTGTTACGTCTTGCAACGCACACAGGACAGCGTTTGTTGCTGAATCGTCACGTGTAAGTTTACCCAATACTTGTGTGTTAGACTCCTGTGATGTGCGTCTTGTGTGTGCGCTGATGTCCCGGAAGATCCCGTCGCAATTTTCGGTTTGCCATCAGATGTTGGTGTGGAGACTTGAATGGTAGCCGTTTGCTTACTCTGTCAGATCTTCTTAATCGTACTGGAATTTGAGCTGTAAACCTCCATGGACTTCAGTAAGGTAAGGGAAGGGTAAGGCACTGTTGCTGATAGCCCAGCCGACCACAAAGGGCCATATCAGGGTTGTAACCGTGCTGAAGTCAACCCACAAGTCTTTGAAAAAACAAACAAACCCAAATTCTCACAACCCTTTGAAATACATGGACTAGAGTAAAAGCTCCAACAGGTCCTGCCTATCAATTACCATAGCATGTCATCAGGAATATATGACCCAGCAGGGCCCCACTTTAAACAACCTACTTTCCAGCAGTGGTTGGAAGAGAAGGGGCCAGAACAGTGAGGATAGTCATTTACCCAGGAGCATGGACCGCAGGCCAGGCAGCTGTCAGCAGTTGGATTCTTCAGCAAGAAAGATTGCCAGTGATGATAGCCATGTTTTAACAAAATATTACGAAATTTTACCATCTGGACGTCGTTTTAGGACCCTTAGAGTCAAATCTAGGGCGCAAAAAACTTTTATACCCAGGTCGATCCATCTTCTAAATTCATGTCTTTTGTACCATTTTTCATGCTTAGGGATGTGAAGGAATGCGAGAGAGAGGGAGAGAGGGAGGGGGAGGTGCGAGAGAGTGAGAGCTTGTGGGGTGGTTGAAGATGTGTGTGCTTGTGTGAAGATATGTGTATTTGCATATATGTGCTTGTGTGTGTGTGTGTATATATATATCTGCTTGTGAGTGTAAGCCTATGAGTGTGCTTGTGTAACTTGTGCATGTGCATGAGGTTTTTCAAATGATTATAGTGTGTGTGTGTGTGTGTGTGTGTGTGTGTGTGTGTGTGTGTGTGTGTGACTGTATATGTAAATTCTATAAGTGGCCACTTGATTCTGATGATTCTTGTTTTATGCATGTTGTCTTGTTATACTGTTTATTATGCACCTATCTTAATTTCTCATCCTTTGAGATAATAAAGTGTTCATATCATATCATATCATATCTTCATCTTCATCCATTAAACATCCTCAGTCATCATGTTGACTATTCTGACGTTCCTTGATTGGTCTGCTATGCAGGATATGTGCCCCAAGCTGCGTGATGTGCCAGCTAACCCCTTGCAGAACTTTGAAGCTCACAAAGCAAAACAGCACTGACTGAAGCTTGAGTCTTATCAGCTCTTGAAACAAGGCCTGAGACTTTGGCTTGTCAGGTTTTTTACACCGCTTTGCAGGGCCACAGAGCAAACTAGGTGACAGTGGGGCTGTTTCATAGAGACATAATGCATGGTCTTTGCAAGCTAAGCAAACTCTTGGGCTCTGATACATTGAGCAGGCAGAGACCAAGAAAGCTGAGGAGGGGAGGGCAGATACAGACTGCGAAAGGGAAGAAGGAATGTTTGTAGATGTGACAATGGGAGAGTTAGACCAGCTGTTTTTTAAGGTGTTCTCTGGATGGCTGGGGTTCAGCTGCCGTGTACTGTCCCGCAGCCAGAGGTCAGCTAGGTGTCTGCGAATTTGGATGTCAGTATGGCCATAGCTGTTGTCCTCTGAATTTTGACGTCAGTATGGCCATAGCTGTCGTCCTCTAGCTCTGCAGAAGTACTAGCTTGAGTCTGGCGACAAGCTCAGACAAACGCAGTTGTAGTGGTGCTGGAGTTCTGCATGACACACCTGGCAGCACACCTGTGGACATTTTCAAGATTGCTGGGAGTCCCACACTGTAGTGGTGTTCTCCAGGATGGGTCAGATGAGTCCTTCCCGGCAGCATGCAGGAAACGTTGTGGAGCGCTCACAGATATTTCTGTTAACAAAGGCTCAGATCTTGTTACCTTTCAAAGCCATGATGTGGGTGTTAGAGCCTGAGTGTGAGTCTTTGGTCAGTTCAACACCCAGGTACTTTGTACTATTAACTCTGGAGAGAGACCGTCCCTGCAGTTTGCAGTCAGTGAAAGGTGGTTTCTCCCTTCAAGGCGATGAGGATGTGGCATTTAGCTACGCTGAAATTCAACAGTTGTGTCAGTTCCCAGATTTTGCTGTACAAGAGTGAGTTGTTTTGCTAGTAGAGGATGATGTTGTCAGCAAACAGCGGTATCTGAGCTTTGATGATGTTGTTAGGTTGTTGACATGGGCCAAGAAAAGCATGTGGCAAAGCACAACAAAGCCTTGTGATACCCTTGAGATAGTATGTCCAGCCTGGGACCAAACCTCTGGGCGCAGCTTCTTCGGTCCTTTTAGGCAGGAACTCTTTACCTTCTGGGATCATGGACCTCATAGTTATGGAGCTCCAGGAGGGGCTCTAGGGAGTGGGCAGGGGGAGAGGGGTTTGGGGGGATAATGGAGGGTACCTTGTCAAAGGATAAAAAGCAAAATTTTGGAGTGTGGTGTCTGTCCTCCTCTGCCTGATCTTTTTCAGTTTTTGTTATTTCCAGTAATTTTGGAGAGTATATGTATCCATAGCAAAACCATGTAGGAAATTAAGGTTTTGATTATTACTGAAAAGTATACAACATTGCGCAGTTGCTTGAAGAATCTTCTTAGCTTTGTATTTGCCTGGTCTGTTTCTTGGTGCACTGAACTGACGATGTATTCCTGTTATTTCTATGCACACTTTGGGTGGTGCATCGTAAGTTAATCAGAGCTGATTGGAACCAGTATATTGTTCTGTGATAATTAATGTCTCTCATTGTGCCAGTCCTGGTTTTTTTTTATTTTTGCAGGGTAATTGTACTCCAGTTTCCTCACCGGTCGAGTTCAGAATGGCTCAGATTGGAACAAAGGAAATCAGACGTGAAGATGTTCCATTGCCACAAGATCAGAAAGGCCGCCTGGCATTTGTTCTGTACAATGTATTGACGCCACAGGTCAGTGTATATGTGAGGACATGGTAAAAATGGTTTGTGAAAAACAAGTCTTTTTTTTTTTAGTGAAACATTTTTAGTTTTTTCTGCAGGATATTTGCCTCATTTTCTTTGTAAAGTTTTAAGGGCCTCCTTTAAATAGGTATAAGAAAAACGGTTTTGATGTATCTAATGTATTTCAATTTAGAGAACATTTTCTCTCTTGCTGATACATTAAAGAGTGAGAGCGAGAGAGGGCCACTGTTCATTCTCTAGCCGGTGCCTGGCTGTAAGACCTTATGGGGCTATTTTGATGTGCTACCAAGAGCAGTTGACTTATATGTTTGTAACTGTGTATTACTTTTGTTTTGTGTGTTTGTGTTAAAGTGGGTGTGACAGGTGAAGAGGAATGGGTGATCCACTCAGCACAGCCAGTGTCAGTGCTATTTGCTCTTAGGATATCTGTATTGAAAGCTCCATGTTGTGCATGGTTGGGGAATTTGTGTGTGTGTGTGTTGTAATGTTTTCTGTCACAGTGACAGCACTGCTAGGTGCCACCAGATATGGTGGTGGGGTGGGGTGTGGGGGGGATTTAGGCGCTCAGTACATAAAGAGGTTTAAGGAATGAAGAACTCTGGGCATCATCGACTGATCGGTCTGTTTCAGGAATGTCAGGAATACATCAAGAGGACAGAGAAGCAAGGTTATGAAAAGGCAATGGTCAACATAGGGATGGGGAGGTTAGTAGTGTGTGTGTGTGTGTGTGTGTGTGTGTGTGTGTGTGTGTGTGTGTGTGTGTGTGTGTGTGTGTGTGCGTGCGCGCGCGTGTGAGCCTGTGTGTGTGTGTGTGTGTGCGTGCGCGTGTGAGCGTGTGTGCACGCGTGTGTGTGGGTGTGTGTAAGCTTTTCACTGCATGATGGTAGACTATGTGCATGTCTGTTTGTTACAATATGATCATTAGTTCCTCACTTACATTTTATTCACAACATTCTCCAGACTCAGAGGATATTTACTCTTGGAAAAACTGAAACATTCAAAGATTAGTATTACTGTGCACAGAGATGTTTTAAGTGCATACAGACAGACAGATGGACAGACATGCAAACACACACACACACACACACACACACACACACACACACACACACACACACATGTGCACACACACACATACACACACATGTGCACACACACACACATACACACACATGTGCACACACACACACACATACACACACACACACACACACACACACACACACACACACACATACACACACACACACACACACACACACACACACACACACACACACACACACACACGCACACACACGCACGTGTGCACACACTTTGTCTTTTTCTCATTCTCTTTCTTTTGCGCATGTACACATAAAAAGATACATCTAAAAAAGAAAAAAAGAAGACTGAAACAAAATGAGTGTTTGCCTATGATGAATGTTTCTTTAGCTTTTTTTTCCAGGCCAGGCGTTTCACAAACAAGCATATCTCAACTCTAAAAGACTCTACAGTCGCTGTCCAAGATTCCTGGTCACATGATTAGTTCTGAAACCATGTTCTTATTACTGTATGTAAAACACAGCAACATGACTGTAGTTTTGAATTGACGTCGATGTGTGTTGTCTGTTTCCGACAGAAACGGCTCATGATTGTTATGAAAAGTGCGGCTGGTGTTGGTTAAACATGTTGCATCAAAGTCCAGCTTTGCTGCAGCATTACGACTGCATTGACTCTGTAAGGTTCATGATGGGACTGTGGGGGCCAGATATTGACAAAAACACTTAAAGCAGACTGCAAAGTCGTTATTTTTTGATGATTTAAAACTGACAAGTGAATGTTCAGCAGTTACGTCATTTTCAGATGTCTCGAACAATAGACAAAAAAAAAAGGCCTTAAGTAGTACTCCCGAGTTTCGCAGTCAGGTGGGGAATGATCTATTTGTAATAATGCTTCTGGGGTAGGAGACCTGGAAACCACACTGTAGGCTGCTGGTAAGATAAGATAATGTTGCTTATAGCCCAGCTGACCGCAAAGGGCCACATCAGGGCTGCTGTAGGCTGCTGGCACACTCGTCTTACACCAGTCCTGACTGGCTGAGCACCCTCTGCACAGCACGGCACAGCCTCAGGATAAATGCCTATGTTGACAGGCAGATGCTGATGACGGATGTTCGCAACAGTGATCGCTGCATCATCGACAGCGTGGAGGAAGCCGACAAGATCTGGCAGAGAATCAAATCCTTTATCCCCGTGGAATGGAACAGTGGCAGCGTGATGGGCTTAAATGAAAGGTAAGGCCGGTAATGACAGTGCTTGTTGTCATGTCATTCATTAGTACATGATTAATTGTGACATTGACATTGTCAGGTAAAGTCCGGTTGTTGTTTTTTCATGGTATGGGAAGAATCCACAGAATTTCTTTCTTAAATGAATTGAGTGATTATGGTTTTTAAAATTTTTTTTTCAGACATATTGTATACTAACATGAAGTAATTAAATCTTAAATAAATGCTAGCGAACCGCCAAGAGAAACATGGACAACGAGTCACAAGACAAAACATGACACATTTCGACCTCTTAGATCTTCTTCAGGCAAGACACAAGCAAATAGGACAATGAAAATGAACGAGTTTGTCGCTTAGCTTTGGTTCCTCAGTGCAAGGTAGGCGTAATGAAGTAATTAGTTAATTCTGTCGTCCTTCACGCCCTGCACCAGTACTGCCCTCATTTTCCATTTTCGCTCCATGTTTGTGCCTGGGGTGGGTGTTTGTGTCCAGGGGACTGTTGTGAGCAGGTTCGTGGCAACTGTTCTTCAGTGCATAGGGTGATGCCTCCTGCGTGGAATGCTCATTCAGGCTGGCTTCACCACCCAAGTGATTATTTGTCATCATTAGGAGGCTCAGAGATGGCGCTGTGCATGTGTTCACTGTTGGATCAGAAAAGGTACTACTTAACACCAGCAAAATGAATGGGCAACAGTGCTGTGTTTCCTCTGCTACCGCTGAACACCAGCAAAATGAATGGGCAACAGTGCTGTGTTTCCTTGCTACGCTGAACACCAGCAAAATGAATGGGCAACAGTGCTGTGTTTCCTCTGCTACCGCTGAACACCAGCAAAATGAATGGGCAACAGTGCTGTGTTTCCTCTGCTACCGCTGAACACCAGCAAAATGAATGGGCAACAGTGCTGTGTTTCCTCTGGTACCGCTGAACACCAGCAAAATGAATGGGCAACAGTGCTGTGTTTCCTCTGCTACCGCTGAACACCAGCAAAATGAATGGGCAACAGTGCTGTGTTTCCTCTGCAACCGCTGAACACCAGCAAAATGAATGGGCCACAGTGCTGCGTTTCCTCTGGTACCGCTTAACACCAGCAAAATGAATGGGCAACAGTGCTGTGTTTCCTCTGGTGCCGCTGAACACCAGCAAAATGAATGGGCAACAGTGCTGTGTTTCCTCTGGTACCGCTTAACACCAGCAAAATGAATGGGCCACAGTGCTGTGTTTCCTCTGGTACCGCTTAACACCAGCAAAATGAATGGGCAACAGTGCTGCGTTTCCTCTGGTACCGCTTAACACCAGCAAAATGAATGGGCAACAGTGCTGTGTTTCCAATGGTACCGCTTAACACCAGCAAAATGAATGGGCAACAGTGCTGTGTTTCCTCTGGTGCCGCTAAACACCAGCAAAATGAATGGGCCACAGTGCTGTGTTTCCAATGGTACCGCTTAACACCAGCAAAATGAATGGGCAACAATGCTGTGTTTCCTCTGGTACCGCTTAACACCAGCAAAATGAATGGGCCACAGTGCTGTGTTTCCTCTGGTCTCGCTTTACACCAGCAAAATGAATGGGCCACAGTGCTGCGTTTCCTCTGGTACCGTTTAACACCAGCAAAATGAATGGGCAGAAGTGCTGCGTTTCCTCTGGTACCGTTTAACACCAGCAAAATGAATGGGTCACAGTGCTGTGTTTCCTCTGATGCCGCTGAACACCAACAAAAATGAATGGGCCACAGTGCTGTGTTTCCTCTGGTGCTGCTGAACACCAGCAAAATGAATGGGCCACAGTGCTGCGTTTCCTCTGCTACCGCTGAACACCAGCAAAATGAATGGGCCACAGTGCTGCGTTTCCTCTGGTACTGCTTAACACCAGCAAAATGAATGGGCAACAGTGCTGCGTTTCCTCTGGTACTGCTTAACACCAGCAAAATGAATGGGCAACAGTGCTGTGTTTCCCCTGGTACCGCTTAACACCAGCAAAATGAATGGGCAACAGTGCTGTGTTTCCTCTGGTACCGCTTAACACCAACAAAATGAATGGGCAACAGTGCTGTGTTTCCTGTGGTGAGCTGCCTCAGGACAACTTGATGTTTTTTTCATGCGTGTTCTGGTTCCGGGAAAGTGCTAGGATGGCCCAGGTGTATTGGTGTAGGGGAGCTGGAGTGAGCAGCCCGGATTGCCCAGGTGTATTGGTGTAGGGGAGCTGGAGTGAGCAGCCGGATGGCCCAGGTGTATTGGTGTAGGGGAGCTGGAGTGAGCAGCCAGGATGGCCCAGGTGTATTGGTGTAGGGGAGCTGGAGTGAGCAGCCAGGATGGCCCAGGTGTATTGGTGTAGGGGAGCTGAATGAGCAGCCAGGATGGCCAGGTGTATTGGTGTAGGGGAGCTGGAGTGAGCAGCCAGGATGGCCCAGGTGTATTGGTGTAGAGGAGCTGGAGTGAGCAGCCAGGATGGCCCAGGTGTATTGGTGTAGGGGAGCTGGAGTGAGCAGCCAGGATGGCCCAGGTGTATTGGTGTAGGGGAGCTGGAGTGAGCAACCAGGATGGCCCAGGTGTATTGGTGTAGGGGAGGTGAATGAGCAGCCAGGATGGCCCAGGTGTATTGGTGTAGGGGAGTGGAATGAGCAGCCAGGATGGCCCAGGTGTATTGGTGTAGGGGAGCTGGAGTGAGCAGCCAGGATGGCCCAGTGTATTGGTGTAGGGGAGCTGGAGTGAGCAGCCAGGATGGCCCAGGTGTATTGGTGTAGGGGAGCTGGAGTGAGCAGCCAGGATGGCTCAGGTGTATTGGTGTAGGGGAGCTGGAGTGAGCAGCCAGGATGGCCCAGGTGTATTGGTGTAGGGGAGCTGGAATGAGCAGCCAGGATGGCCCAGGTGTATTGGTGTAGGGGAGCTGGAATGGGCAGACAGGATGGCCCAGGTGTATTGGTGTAGGGGAGCTGGAATGGACAGCCAGGATGGCCCAGGTGTATTGGTGTAGGGGAGCTGGAGTGAGCAGCCAGGATGGCCCAGGTGTATTGGTGTAGGGGAGCTGAATGAGCAGCCAGGATGGCCCAGGTGTATTGGTGTAGGGAGCTGGAATGGGCAGACAGGATGGCACAGGTGTATTGGTGTAGGGGAGCTGGAGTGAGCAGCCCAGGATGGCCCAGGTGTATTGGTGTAGGGGAGCTGGAATGGGCAGCCAGGATGGCCCAGGTGTATTGGTGTAGGGGAGCTGGAGTGAGCAGCCAGGATGGCCCAGGTGTATTGGTGTAGGGGAGCTGGAATGGGCAGCCAGGATGGCCCAGGTGTATTGGTGTAGGGGAGCTGGAGTGAGCAGCCCGGATTGCCCAGGTGTATTGGTGTAGGGGAGCTGGAGTGAGCAGCCCGGATGGCCAGGTGTATTGGTGTAGGGGAGCTGGAGTGAGCAGCCAGGATGGCCCAGGTGTATTGGTGTAGGGGAGCTGAATGAGCAGCCAGGATGGCCCAGGTGTATTGGTGTAGGGGAGCTGGAATGAGCAGCCAGGATGGCCCAGGTGTATTGGTGTAGGGGAGCTGGAGTGAGCAGCCAGGATGGCCCAGGTGTATTGGTGTAGGGGAGCTGGAGTGAGCAGCCAGGATGGCCCAGGTGTATTGGTGTAGGGGAGCTGGAATGAGCAGCCGGATGGCCCAGGTGTATTGATGTAGGGGAGCTGGAATGGGCAGACAGGAT
>JAFLJL010018806.1:0-7500 GCA_018398815.1 Conus ventricosus | reverse complement strand
AAAAACTTTCCACTGTGTGAACTATTTCAGTGTGTTACAGTGAGGTGACGTGTTTCAAACTTTCCACTGTGTGAACTATTTCAGTGTGTTACAAAGTGAGGTGACATGTTTCAAACTTTCCACTGTGTGAACTATTTCAGTGTGTTACAAAGTGAGGTGACGTGTTTCAAACTTTCCACTGTGTGAACTATTTCAGTGTGTTACAAAGTGAGGTGACGTGTTTCAAACTTTCCACTGTGTGAACTATTTCAGTGTGTTACAAAGTGAGGTGACGTGTTTCAAACTTTCCACTGTGTGAACTATTTCAGTGTGTTACAGTGAGGTGACATGTTTCAAACTTTCCACTGTGTGAACTATTTCAGTGTGTTACAAAGTGAGGTGACTGTGTTTCAAACTTTCCACTGTGTTAACTATTTCAGTGTGTTACAAAGTGAGGTGACGTGTTTCAAACTTTCCACTGTGTGAACTATTTCAGTGTGTTACAAAGTGAGGTGACATGTTTCAAACTTTCCACTGTGTGAACTATTTCAGTGTGTTACAAAGTGAGGTGACGTGTTTCAAACTTTCCACTGTGTGAACTATTTCAGTGTGTTACAAAGTGAGGTGACGTGTTTCAAACTTTCCACTGTGTGAACTATTTCAGTGTGTTACAGTGA
Source organism: Conus ventricosus (assembly GCA_018398815.1). Lineage (NCBI taxonomy): Eukaryota > Metazoa > Mollusca > Gastropoda > Neogastropoda > Conidae > Conus > Conus ventricosus. Next base: position 6,844 of record JAFLJL010018806.1, on the reverse strand, counting down.
GGTGACGTGTTTCAAACTTTCCACTGTGTGAACTATTTCAGTGTGTTACAAAGTGAGGTGACATGTTTCAAACTTTCCACTGTGTGAACTATTTCAGTGTGTTACAAAGTGAGGTGACGTGTTTCAAACTTTCCACTGTGTGAACTATTTCAGTGTGTTACAAAGTGAGGTGACGTGTTTCAAACTTTCCACTGTGTGAACTATTTCAGTGTGTTACAGTGACGTGACATGTTTCAAACTTTCCACTGTGTGAACTATTTCAGTGTGTTACAAAGTGAGGTGACGTGTTTCAAACTTTCCACTGTGTGAACTATTTCAGTGTGTTACAAAGTGAGGTGACGTGTTTCAAACTTTCCACTGTGTGAACTATTTCAGTGTGTTACAGTGAGGTGACATGTTTCAAACTTTCCACTGTGTGAACTATTTCAGTGTGTTACAAAGTGAGGTGACGTGTTTCAAACTTTCCACTGTGTGAACTATTTCAGTGTGTTACAAAGTGAGGTGACGTGTTTCAAACTTTCCACTGTGTGAACTATTTCAGTGTGTTACAAAGTGAGGTGACATGTTTCAAACTTTCCACTGTGTGAACTATTTCAGTGTGTTACAAAGTGAGGTGACGTGTTTCAAACTTTCCACTGTGTGAACTATTTCAGTGTGTTACAAAGTGAGGTGACGTGTTTCAAACTTTCCACTGTGTGAACTATTTCAGTGTGTTACAGTGAGGTGACGTGTTTCAAACTTTCCACTGTGTGAACTATTTCAGTGTGTTACAAAGTGAGGTGACATGTTTCAAACTTTCCACTGTGTGAACTATTTCAGTGTGTTACAAAGTGAGGTGACGTGTTTCAAACTTTCCACTGTGTGAACTATTTCAGTGTGTTACAAAGTGAGGTGACGTGTTTCAAACTTTCCACTGTGTGAACTATTTCAGTGTGTTACAGTGAGGTGACATGTTTCAAACTTTCCACTGTGTGAACTATTTCAGTGTGTTACAAAGTGAGGTGACGTGTTTCAAACTTTCCACTGTGTTAACTATTTCAGTGTGTTACAGTGAGGTGACGTGTTTCAAACTTTCCACGGTGTGAACTATTTCAGTGTGTTACAAAGTGAGGTGACATGTTTCAAACTTTCCACTGTGTGAACTATTTCAGTGTGTTACAAAGTGAGGTGACGTGTTTCAAACTTTCCACTGTGTGAACTATTTCAGTGTGTTACAAAGTGAGGTGACGTGTTTCAAACTTTCCACTGTGTGAACTATTTCAGTGTGTTACAGTGAGGTGACGTGTTTCAAACTTTCCACTGTGTGAACTATTTCAGTGTGTTACAAAGTGAGGTGACATTGTTTCAAACTTTCCACTGTGTGAACTATTTCAGTGTGTTACAAAGTGAGGTGACGTGTTTCAAACTTTCCACTGTGTGAACTATTTCAGTGTGTTACAAAGTGAGGTGACGTGTTTCAAACTTTCCACTGTGTGAACTATTTCAGTGTGTTACAGTGAGGTGACATGTTTCAAACTTTCCACTGTGTGAACTATTTCAGTGTGTTACAAAGTGAGGTGACGTGTTTCAAACTTTCCACTGTGTGAACTATTTCAGTGTGTTACAAAGTGAGGTGACGTGTTTCAAACTTTCCACTGTGTGAACTATTTCAGTGTGTTACAGTGAGGTGACATGTTTCAAACTTTCCACTGTGTGAACTATTTCAGTGTGTTAGAAAGTGAGGTGACATGTTTCAAACTTTCCACTGTGTGAACTATTTCAGTGTGTTACAAAGTGAGGTGACGTGTTTCAAACTTTCCACTGTGTGAACTATTTCAGTGTGTTACAAAGTGAGGTGACATGTTTCAAACTTTCCACTGTGTGAACTATTTCAGTGTGTTACAAAGTGAGGTGACATGTTTCAAACTTTCCACTGTGTGAACTATTTCAGTGTGTTACAAAGTGACGTGACGTGTGTTTCAAACTTTCCACTGTGTGAACTATTTCAGTGTGTTACAAAGTGAGGTGACGTGTTTCAAAATTTCCACTGTGTGAACTATTTCAGTGTGTTACAAAGTGAGGTGACATGTTTCAAACTTTCCATTGTGTGAACTATTTCAGTGTGTTACAAAGTGAGGTGACGTGTTTCAAACTTTCCACTGTGTGAACTATTTCAGTGTGTTACAAAGAACTATTTCAGTGTGTTACAAAGTGAGGTGACGTGTTTCAAACTTTCCACTGTGTGAACTATTTCAGTGTGTTACAGTGAGGTGACGTGTTTCAAACTTTCCACTGTGTGAACTATTTCAGTGTGTTACAAAGTGAGGTGACATGTTTCAAACTTTCCACGGTGTGAACTATTTCAGTGTGTTACAAAGTGAGGTGACGTGTTTCAAACTTTCCACTGTGTGAACTATTTCAGTGTGTTACAAAGTGAGGTGACGTGTTTCAAACTTTCCACTGTGTGAACTATTTCAGTGTGTTACAAAGTGAGGTGACGTGTTTCAAACTTTTGCACTGTGTGAACTATTTCAGTGTGTTACAAAGTGAGGTGACGTGTTTCAAACTTTCCACTGTGTGAACTATTTCAGTGTGTTACAAAGTGAGGTGACGTGTTTCAAACTTTCCACGGTGTGAACTATTCAGTGTGTTACAGTGAGGTGACGTGTTTCAAACTTTCCACGGTGTGAACTATTTCAGTGTGTTACAAAGTGAGGTGACATGTTTCAAACTTTCCACTGTGTGAACTATTTCAGTGTGTTACAAAGTGAGGTGACGTGTTTCAAACTTTCCACTGTGTGAACTATTTCAGTGTGTTACAAAGTGAGGTGACATGTTTCAAACTTTCCACTGTGTGAACTATTTCAGTGTGTTACAAGGTGAGGTGACGTGTTTCAAACTTTCCACTGTGTGAACTATTTCAGTGTGTTACAAAGTGAGGTGACGTGTTTCAAACTTTCCACTGTGTGAACTATTTCAGTGTGTTACAAAGTGAGGTGACGTGTTGAAACTTTCCACTGTGTGAACTATTTCAGTGTGTTACAAAGTGAGGTGACGTGTTTCAAACTTTCCACGGTGGGAACTATTTCAGTGTGTTACAAAGTGAGGTGACGTGTTTCAAACTTTCCACTGTGTGAACTATTTCAGTGTGTTACAAAGTGAGGTGACGTGTTTCAAACTTTTCACGGTGTGAACTATTTCAGTGTGTTACAGTGAGGTGACATGTTTCAAACTTTCCACTGTGTGAACTATTTCAGTGTGTTAAAAAGTGAGGTGACATGTTTCAAACTTGCACTGTGTGAACTATTTCAGTGTGTTACAAAGTGAGGTGACGTGTTTCAAACTTTCCACTGTGTGAACTATTTCAGTGTGTTACAAAGTGAGGTGACGTGTTTCAAACTTTCCACTGTGTGAACTATTTCAGTGTGTTACAAAGTGAGGTGACGTGTTTCAAACTTTCCACGGTGTGAACTATTTCAGTGTGTTACAGTGAGGTGACGTGTTTCAAACTTTCCACTGTGTGAACTATTTCAGTGTGTTACAAAGTGAGGTGACATGTTTCAAACTTTCCACGGTGTGAACTATTTCAGTGTGTTACAAAGTGAGGTGACGTGTTTCAAACTTTCCACTGTGTGAACTATTTCAGTGTGTTACAAAGTGAGGTGACGTGTTTCAAACTTTCCACTGTGTGAACTATTTCAGTGTGTTACAAAGTGAGGTGACGTGTTTCAAACTTTCCACTGTGTGAACTATTTCAGTGTGTTACAAAGTGAGGTGACGTGTTTCAAACTTTCCACTGTGTGAACTATTTCAGTGTGTTACAAAGTGAGGTGACGTGTTTCAAACTTTCCACGGTGTGAACTATTTCAGTGTGTTACAAAGTGAGGTGACGTGTTTCAAACTTTCCACTGTGTGAACTATTTCAGTGTGTTACAAGTGAGGTGACATGTTTCAAACTTTCCACTGTGTGAACTATTTCAGTGTGTTACAAAGTGAGGTGACGTGTTTCAAACTTTCCACTGTGTGAACTATTTCAGTGTGTTACAGTGAGGTGACGTGTTTCAAACTTTCCACGGTGTGAACTATTTCAGTGTGTTACAAAGTGAGGTGACATGTTTCAAACTTTCCACTGTGTGAACTATTTCAGTGTGTTACAAAGTGAGGTGACGTGTTTCAAACTTTCCACTGTGTGAACTATTTCAGTGTGTTACAAAGTGAGGTGACATGTTTCAAACTTTCCACTGTGTGAACTATTTCAGTGTGTTACAAAGTGAGGTGACGTGTTTCAAACTTTCCACTGTGTGAACTATTTCAGTGTGTTACAAAGTGAGGTGACGTGTTTCAAACTTTCCACTGTGTGAACTATTTCAGTGTGTTACAAAGTGAGGTGACGTGTTTCAAACTTTCCACTGTGTGAACTATTTCAGTGTGTTACAAAGTGAGGTGACGTGTTTCAAACTTTCCACTGTGTGAACTATTTCAGTGTGTTACAAAGTGAGGTGACGTGTTTCAAACTTTCACTGTGTGAACTATTTCAGTGTGTTACAAAGTGAGGTGACGTGTTTCAAACTTTCCACTGTGTGAACTATTTCAGTGTGTTACAAAGTGAGGTGACGTGTTTCAAACTTTTCACTGTGTGAACTATTTCAGTGTGTTACAAAGTGAGGTGACATGTTTCAAACTTTCCACGGTGTGAACTATTTCAGTGTGTTACAAAGTGACGTGACTGCCGGTGGAAACTGAAACAAATGTTAAGAATGATTTATAGTGAGTCCACCAACAACAAGGACAAACAAGCTACAAGACAAAACATGATGTGCATTTCGACCTCTTGGGTCTTCTTCAGGCAAGATAAACAATGTTCAGGACACTGAAAACGAAGAACGAGCAGTCACTTATTTTTCTCATATTCGGCTCTAGATGTGCCTTGAATTCAAGATAAATGGTTGCTTGTTCTTCGTTTTCATTGTCCTGAACATTGTTTATCTTGCCTGAAGAAGACCCAAGAGGTTGAAACGCGTCATGTTTTGAACTTGTTTATTATTTTTGGTGGACACATTAAGAATAAGTCCTGAAATTTGCGTCAGTGTGGCTACACTGCAGTTCCTATGGACCCACCCTTGACACTAGTGCTCTGGGTCACTGTATTTAATTGTGCCTTTTGTTTGTTTGTTTGTTGGTCAGGCTAATTGCTATCCATCTTTAGCATTTTGGAAGTGATTGACTGTCTATGGTATAGGTGCATCACAATTTCTACCAGATAAAAGAAAATAGCTTAATCGTGGTGTGGAAGTAAGCAATACCTGTACTTTCAAATGCTAGCTGGGCTACTGTGGTTTTGATCTAAAAGAAAACCTTTTAATCAGTCATCTAACATGATAGCAAAATAGTCCATACAACAGCGACAGAAACAAAAATGACACCAAAGGTACTTACACGAGTTGCAGTGATAATTCACTATGAGACATAACACTCCATATGCAATGAAAGTTTGCCTTGTCAATGCCAGACTTGTTCACAAACGCACACAGCTTCATCAGACACTGTGTGAAAACACATGAAAAGCAATGTTTTAACAACATTGATGGTAAATCCAACAAGCTAACAGCACCACAACTCGACAAGAAAGCAAAACCGGAAGTGGGTGTTGCAGGAGTGAGGTATTTGTTGTCGGTTAAAGGGAAGCAACTGTGTTGTACAGATGAACTGGTGCTTGGGTTTAAAGTGTTAGACGTGCGTGGGTAGATAAATGGACCTGGGTGTTAGGGGCGTGTGCTTCTTGATGTCTTAAACCTGACGACTTTAACCGACTGCTTTGCAGGTTCTGCTCTCATTTTTGAACATCACATATTTCACGAGGGCTCCATGCTAAAAAAGGGACGGAAGTACGCAGTGAGGACGGACATCATGTACGCCCCTCCTTCAAAGTGATGAGGAAAGCCTTTTGCCCTCTCCCATGGGAACAGTTTAAGTAGCATGGTGTAGACTACCTGTGTGTGATATGACAGCGGGGCTACAGTGTAGTGCATCATCACCATTGTACATCATAGAGGACCTGTGAATATTGTATTCTCCTGGGGAGTATGCTCCATTATTCCTAGTCACCAGGTAAGCCATTTCTAGTGTCTTTGAAATCCTCCAAACGAAAAGTTCTGTGCATCTTTAATTAATGTTTGCGGTAATAGGCCATCAGAAGTAAAATATGTTTGAAAGCACATTCATGAAAATGAAAAACAAATATAAGTTCAGAAGTGAAATACTTGGAGAACAGAAAATTGGTTAGCAGTCTCTCTTTTTTTTTTTTTAAAAACTGTGATGTCTGGATGCAACTGTGTACCATGACATGGAGGGAAAGCAGCAAGGAAGAGAAAGGCAAACCTGTTGTGCATTTTAGTGTGAAACTTGGGACAGATTGCGAGAGGTTAATGCACTGGATAGCGTGATAGCCATCATCAAACTTTGGTACCAGTTGGTAAAGCGTTGGTGCTGTTCCTGGTCCTAGAGAAGACCGGTGCTTCTATCAGAATGACACATCACGGCATCTCATCGGCAGTGGAGCATTCTTGGCAGTACCCACATGCTCTACAAGTACCTGGTGCATGCTGGATATATTTTGATGTTTCACAACCTGCTGAATGATGACAGCTCTTTGATCTACTTCTTTGATCATCTGTGTACATGTGTACAGAAATTGTAGGAAAATGAGTTTGTAGAAATACCAGTCCCTACAAATGTCTGCTTCCTTCTTGGCATGAATTATGCCCTTGATGATAGGGATACCGAAAAAAAAAAGTTGAGAGAAGGCAACTTTCCTGTTCCTATAAGTGGCTCAGAATTCCCTCAGTCTCTTTGGCCGACTTCCCTT
>JAFLJL010018804.1:35000-39368 GCA_018398815.1 Conus ventricosus | reverse complement strand
TTCCCTCCTCTCTCTCCATCCTCACTCATCTTCGTCTCTTCTCCCCCCCACCCCCTGTCATTAAGCTTTTTCGAGTATATTGTATCTTATTTATTGTGCTTTCTCTTGTTCATTTCATTCATTTGCTACACACCCACTACATACCATCACACCCTCCCCTCCACTCACTCTCTTTCCCCTCCTCTTCTCTCTCTCATTCTCCACTCTTCCTCCTCTCCTTCCACTCTCTTCTGTCTCCCTCTTTTTCCCCACCCCTCTCTCTCTCTCTCTCTCCCTTTTCCTTTTCCTCCTCCTCACTTTACTCTCCCTCTTTCCTCGTGCCCTATTCCTTGAACTCTACTCACCCTCTCTTCCACTGTCCCTCTGTCTACTTCACTCACCACTTTGACTTCACAAGGGGAGTATTGTGCATGTTTATGTCTGTACTTTTTTTGTTTGTCGCTGAGGAAGGCATTTTGCCGAAAATTTCTTGTCCTGTTTTGTGTCGTGCAATAAATCGTCGTTACTTCACACTTTGTTTTGTGTGCATTACTTCTTGCTCATGGTTGTAGGCTGCTGCTTACCACAGCAGTTGGTTCTTCTTCTGCGTTGTCGCCCGCCTCAACGAAAAAATTCCAGTGTGCTGTAGGAATTCCGCAGTCCGCTGCAATGACCTTGTGCTCTCCTCAATCTTTTCCCCCAGAGCTCAAGCAGACTGAGGTCTGGTGAGTCACACAGGGCATCACAAATGGGGCAGTAGTACACGGTCGTTCATCTATGTGGGAACTCTTGATTCTCGAAAGGGTTCGGGGAGGAGTTTCGTCACGTCTGATTCAGAGCCTGGAGATGGTGACTTGCTGGACCAGGTCTCTGTGTAACTTTCCCTTCGTTCATCTATGTGGGAACTCTTGATTCTCGTAGGGTTCGGGAAGGAGTCTTGTCACGTCTGATTTTGAGCCTGAAGATGGTGACTTGCTGGACAGAGGTCTATAAGATGGTGACTTGCTGGACCAGGTCTATAAGATGGTGACTTGCTGGTCCAGGTCTATAAGATGGTGACTTGCTGGACCAGGTCTATAAGATGGTGACTTGCTGGACCAGGTCTATAAGAGGGTGACTTGCTGGACCAGGTCTATAAGATGGTGACTTGCTGGACCAGGTCTGTAAGATGGTGACTTGCTGGACCAGGTCTGTAAAATGGTGACTTGCTGGACCAGGTCTGTAAGATGGTGACTTGCTGGACCAGGTCTGTAAAATGGTGACTTGCTGGACCAGGTCTATAAGATGGTGACTTGCTGGACCAGGTCTATAAGATGGTGACTTGCTGGACCAGGTCTATAAGATGGTGACTTGCTGGACCAGGTCTGTAAGATGGTGACTTGCTGGACCAGGTCTGTAAGATGGTGACTTGCTGGACCAGGTCTATAAGAGGGTGACTTGCTGGACCAGGTCTATAAGATGGTGACTTGCTGGACCAGGTCTATAAGATGGTGACTTGCTGGACCAGATCTGTAAGAGGGTGACTTGCTGGACCAGGTCTGTAAAATGGTGACTTGCTGGACCAGGTCTATAAGATGGTGACTTGCTGGACCAGGTCTGTAAGAGGGTGACTTGCTGGACCAGGTCTATAAGATGGTGACTTGCTGGACCAGGTCTGTAAGAGGGTGACTTGCTGGACCAGGTCTATAAGATGGTGACTTGCTGGACCAGGTCTGTAAGAGGGTGACTTGCTGGACCAGGTCTATAAGAGGGTGACTTGCTGGACCAGGTCTATAAGATGGTGACTTGCTGGACCAGGTCTATAAGATGGTGACTTGCTGGACCAGGTCTGTAAGAGGGTGACTTGCTGGACCAGGTCTATAAGATGGTGACTTGCTGGACCAGGTCTGTAAGAGGGTGACTTGCTGGACCAGGTCTATAAGATGGTGACTTGCTAGACCAGGTCTATAAGAGGGTGACTTGCTGGACCAGGTCTATAAGATGGTGACTTGCTGGACCAGGTCTATAAGAGGGTGACTTGCTGGACCAGCTCTATAAGAGGGGACTTGCTGGACCAGGTCTGTAAGATGGTGACTTGCTGGACCAGGTCTGTAAGATGGTGACTTGCTGGACCAGGTCTATAAGAGGGTGACTTGCTGGACCAGGTCTATAAGATGGTGACTTGCTGGACCAGGTCTATAAGAGGGTGACTTGCATGCTGGACCAGGTCTATAAGATGGTGACTTGCTGGACCAGGTCTGTAAGAGGGTGACTTGCTGGACCAGGTCTATAAGAGGGTGACTTGCTGGACCAGGTCTCTGTGTAACTTTCCCTGGGTCAGCGGTGCTTTGACATGAACTCCGGACATGTTCTACTGCTTGTTCGCCTTGGCAGAGTGGACACGTAGGGTCATCTGATTTCCCTCATTTGACCAGGTTGGAATTCGTCGTTTGCAGATCTGAAAATGAAGCTGACTCTAAGAGGTGCCGTGTGTCATATATCACTGCAGGTGAGTTTAAGAGGTGCCATGTGCCATAGAGTCTTTCAGAGGTGCCATATGCCATAGAGTCTTTCAGAGGTGCCATGTGCCATAGAGTCTTTCAGAGGTTCCATGTGCCATATATCACTGCAGGTGAGTCTTTATTAAGAGGTGCCATGTGCCATATATCACTACATGTGAGTCTTTATTAAGAGGTGCCATGTGCCATATATCACTGCAGGTGAGTTTCAGAGGCACCATGTGCCATATATCACTACATGTGAGTCTTTGAGAGGTGCCATATGCCATATATCACTGCAGGTGAGTTTCAGAGGTGCCATGTGGCATATATCACTGCAGGTGAGTCTTTGAGAGGTGCCATATGCCATATATCACTGCAGGTGAGTTTCAGAGGTGCCATGTGCATGTATCACTGCAGGTGAGTTTCAGAGGTGCCATGTGCCATATATCACTGCAGGTGAGTTTCAGAGGTGCCATGTGCCATATATCACTGCAGGTGAGTTTCAGAGGTGCCATGTGCCATATATCACTGCAGGTGAGTTTCAAAGGTGCCATGTGCCATATATTACTGCAGGTGAGTTTCAGAGGTGCCATGTGCCATATATCACTGCAGGTGAGTTTCAGAGGTGCCATGTGCCATATATCACTGCAGGTGAGTTTCAGAGGTGCCATGTGCCATATATCACTGCAGGTGAGTATCAGAGGTGCCATGTGCCATATATCATTGCAGGTGAGTCTTTATTAAGAGGTGCCATGTGCCATATATCACTGCAGGTGAGTTTCAGAGGTGCCATGTGCCATATATCACTGCAGGTGAGTCTTTGAGAGGTGCCATATGCCATATATCACTGCAGGTGAGTTTCAGAGGTGCCATGTGCCATATATCACTGCACGTGAGTTTCAGAGATGCCATGTGCCATATATCACTGCAGGTGAGTTTCAGAGGTGCCTTGTGCCATATATCACTGCAGGTGAGTTTCAGAGGTGCCATGTGCCATGTATCACTGCAGGTGAGTTTCAGAGGTGCCATGTGCCATATATCATTGCAGGTGAGTCTTTATTAAGAGGTGCCATGTGCCATATATCACTGCAGGTGAGTCTTTATTAAGAGGTGCCATGTGCCATATATAACTGCAGGTGAGTTTCAGAGGTGCCATGTGCCATATATCACTGCAGGTGAGTCTTTGAGAGGTGCCATATGCCATATATCACTGCAGGTGAGTTTCAGAGGTTCCATGTGTCATATATCATTGCAGGTGAGTTTCAGAGGTGCCATGTGCCATATATCACTGCAGGTGACTTTCAGATGTGCCATGTGCCATGGATCACTGCAGGTGAGTTTCAGAGGTGCCATGTGCCATATATCATTGCAGGTGAGTCTTTATTAAGAGGTGCCATGTGCCATATATCACTGCAGGTGAGTCTTTCAGAGGTGCCATGTGCCATATATCACTGCAGGTGAGTCTTTCAGAGGTGCCATGTGCCATATATCACTGCAGGTGAGTTTCAGAGGTGCCATGTGCCATATATCACTGCAGGTGAGTCTTTGAGAGGTGCCATATGCCATCTATCACTGCAGGTGAGTTTCAGAGGTGCCATGTGCCATATATCACTGCAGGTGAGTCTTTATTAAGAGGTGCCATGTGCCATATATCACTGCAGGTGAGTCTTTATTAAAAGGTGCCATGTGCCATATATCACTGCAGGTGAGTCTTTATTAAGAGGTGCCATGTGCCATATATCACTGCAGGTGAGTCTTTATTAAGAGGTGCCATGTGCCATATATCACTGCAGGTGAGTCTTTATTAAGAGGTGCCATGTGCCATATATCACTGCAGGTGAGTCTGTCAGAGGTGCCATGTGCCATATATCACTGCAGGTGAGTTTCAGAGGTGCCATGTGCCATATAT
>JAFLJL010018804.1:10000-30000 GCA_018398815.1 Conus ventricosus | reverse complement strand
TTTACAGGGACGTGCAACTAGCCGTGCAACCCCTTTGCGTTCGCACGGCAACTAATACCTAAGCATGAATAATAGCAGACCAACAGTTGCAGCAAGTCCTCAAAATAGCTCAAAATAATCGGCAATACCCGATTAGGACTTGCACGAGTAGTCGCAAAATATCGGTCCAGAGCGATATTTTTTCGGCAGTTGCAGCAGTTGCAGTAGTTGCAGTGAATTGCATCAGTGTTTACACAGTTGCACCGCCGTACAACCGGATGTTACTTTCGCGCCAAGCCGAAAAAGTCCGTGCAGTTCGTGGAAAATCGCGGAAAGTTCCTGGAAAAAAAGCAGCGTGGGCGGGGCTTAATTCTGTCGGTGGCTCTCACTTGCAGCACGGTACTTGCACCGTTCGCGTTTACACGGGGCTCTTTCGTGCAATTAAGTAGTTGCACGTAGTTGCACAGAGGGGACTTGCACGAGCAGTTGCACGTCCGTGTAAACGTAGCATAAACAATTTACAGGGGGGGGGGGGGGGGGGGGGGGTAGAAGAAGAAAAAAAAGAAAAAAAAACCTCCTGAAATTCGCTGAGATGTGAAGAAGATTGCTAGAATGCTCGGAAATGTGAATAAACACGTTTGATACACACAGTCTCTGTTAGCGATCGATAAGAAGTGCGGGAATCCACAAAGATGTGAACGAACAGGTTTATTCTACAGTCTGTGTTGGCAATGTTCAAAGGCGGTAGGAACTAGAGCTCTGGCGACTAGATACTAAGGTGTATGAAATGAAACTCCCGGGACTGAATGTTCGGACAGTTTTACGTCCATGGTGGTAATTGCACGCGAGCGCGCGCGCGCGAGCGCACACACACGTATGCACACACACACACACACACACACACACACACACACACACACACACACACACACACACAGATACAGAGAGAGTGAGAGAGATTTAATGTTCACTGAAATAGATCATCAGAACTACGAGCCATAGAACGTTCAGCAACTAAACGACTATGGTTGTCACTAAATTGATTCATGGGGTAGAGACGTGCGCGCGCCCAACAGATCAGGCGCAACTGAGACCCCCCCCCCCCTCCCCCCGGAGTGACTCAGCAGCTGCTAGTGCAGTGTCTCCTCTGGTGTGGGCCCTCAAGACGGCCTCATACGAGTCTTGACTGCTCCCTATGTCAGAGCTGGACCAAACGGCGTGGGAGTACTGCCGCTTAGAGAGCAGGAAAGATGAGCCGGTCTCTCTCTCACTGCCCTCTGTCTCTGTCTCTCTCTCTCTCTCTCTCTCTCTCTCTCTCTCTCTCTCTCTCACACACACACACACACACACACACACACACACACACACACACACACACAAGCCGCTAACACTGTCCTTGTCAGTTTTTTCCTCTGTCAAATGGAAGACCTTGATGCAGACTCACGTTCGTTACACGAGAAGGGGGGGGGGGGGAGACTGGAAGGAGAGTGGGGGAGAGAGGGTGTTGGAAGAGGAGAGGAAGGGGAAGAGAGTGGACACAAGGCTGCAGAAACCAGAGACGCCCAAACGCTCGAATGCCTCACGTGCCAAAAAGCGCGGCTTTGAATGACGAAAAGCGCGAACGATGACTCAACAAGCACTGGGAAGAAAATCACGACTATGCCTGTAATCTTGTAGTTTAGCGTACTAAACTCAGGGGCCGTTCAAATGAAAACATAGAGGGTGTTTTTTACACTAACCTCGATGCGCTGAGTCGAATGCAACCCTCAGCTAAGCTCTAAGACCACTCCTTTTGCCACGAAACTGCGAGAAATGCACGGTAGGCCTAAGTAGTATTCCCGAACTGCACGCCATTTTGACTGCTGATCACGTGGGTAAAACACGTGGTGTTTGCGTCATCAACTTCTGGTGTTTTCAGTAGAAACTGAAAGTAGCCAATGAAAACATACTACTACCCTACTTTCTGTTTCCAATGAAAACACACAGAGTGATGACGCGTTCACCCACGTGATCAGCAGTCAAAATGGCGTGCAGTTCGGGAATACTACTTAGGCCTACCGTGCATTTCTCGCAGTTTCGTGGCAAAAGGAGTGGTCTTAGAGCTTAGCTGAGGGTTGCATTCGACTCAGCGCATCGAGATTAGTGTAAAAACACCCTCTATGTTTTCATTTGAACGGCCCCTGAGTTTAGTACGCTAAACTACAAGATTACCTTCAAAGGCGCCTTTGAATTCTAAGGAAAGTGTTACAGTGCTAAAATGCGCTGACTTCCTCAGTACAAGGTAAGTGCAGTACTCTAGCTTGTAAGAGTTCGTTGTAGATCCTGTGGTAGGTGTTCAGCTCGCAGACGACAAAATACAGCAGGCGGTATGAAACGAAGAGGATCCGTTTATTTACACACGTTGAAGAATATAGGAACATAACAAACCACTGACCTTCAGGTTCAATACGTCGTTCAGGAATTCAATCGCACATGCAGTAGCGAATATTGTACTAATGGCAGCTTCTCGTCGACTAGACTCAAACTCAATGAAGACTCGAACACTTCTAGACTAGAACTCAACAAATCTCATTTCGCTCTCTCTCTCGTCTGTGTGTCTCTCTCCCCCAGTCGCACAGTTCTCATTCGTTTTTATGAAATCGAAAGAATATTCTCGAAACCACTCGATTATTCTTTTCTAGAATATTCTGCACATCAATCAGTAAGCTTAACCAATGAAATCGCGACAACCGTATGCAAATATAATTCGGCCAGTTTCTACAACATTCTCGAACTTTCGGCAATGCACTAGCAACTTACGGAAACCTGGAGAACATTCTAACATAATCTTGAATATTCCAATCGCATTATCAATCGATCCAAAAACAATACTGAACGATTAGGCATGCATTCACTTTCCAAACGTTTTAAACAAATCAACAGCAGCACCACACTGACCGAAAATACAAAGATCTAAAAGCGATAAATAAGAGGCTGGCAGTGCGTCATTATTGCTATGACGTCTTTCACAAAAGTTCCTCCTCTCTTGTCTACCTTTTAAATTGTAACAGAAACGTTTCACTAGAATCACTGTAGGTTGGCCGAAATGGACAGTGTGTACACTGTGTTGTTTGTGTTGTCCAAAACAGAAGTGGTCCACAGACGAACGTTCATTTTCTTGAAGACAGTATGTGGCAATGGTCGGCTCTGTCCCAGAATCACCCGTATCATTTTGATTGTCACACATTCCGCGTCATGAGCAGTCGGTCAGTTATCACAGTCAATGGCTGCTAGTTTCAATAAACCGTACATACTCAATCTTATACACAGCACTTTGGAATATTTCTAACTCGCCCATATTATCCGCTAGTTGTTTGTTTCCAGACTCATAGTCTCTGACGTGCGCTGGCTCAGACAGTCACGGAAGTTTGCGCTTTCTGAAAAAGAAAAAAAAAATTAAACAAGAAAAGTGCCTCCTCCCAACTCACCCTTCCCTCGCCCCTCCCTCTCCACCATCACTCCCACTCCTCCCCCCTCCCCCCATTTCTCTTCCCCACCTTCCTCCATCCGCTCTACCCCCCTCCCCCCACCCCCACCCCCTACCCCCTGTTATGTTGTCTTGGTTCAAACACCACCATCTGGAGCACGTTCACATCCCTGAGAGCGTTTGCAACGCATGTCACGAACAATACTCGAAACAGAAAAAAAAAAAAAGCGATGGTCACGTGCCATAAATACACGCTATCCCTGATCACGTCGTGACTGTTTGTCCTGTCTCTCCCTATCCGACAACGCTACTTCCTTATAGACACGGTCACGGTTTGTTGTGAGCATGTCTTCAGTCCACGCCTCCATGTCCATCCTGGAGTTTCCCCGAGCGTGCTTCAGGGGTGTCCGACCTCCACCGCACTCTATGGGATGGTCTTGGACAGGGAGACATTACAGAATACACGCCCGGTCCCAGGCGACTGGGTCCTGGAGCACCCCAGAGTCGAGGGGGGCACTTGCAATGATGAATGACCTATTTTGTCTCAATCTCTGGTGGTTGTGGACAATTGACTGGGTTGCGCTGACCCCCCCCTCCCCTCCTCCTCCCCCCCCCCCCCCCCCCCCCCCCCCCGGTGCATTCCGCAGCTGGTGTCTGTCCGCCGATTTTTCTCTGTCTGCTGTATCTCGCTCTTCCCCAGCACTGTTCCCTGGAGGATGGTGTGGGAGGGTCCCTGGAGGATGGTGTGGGAGGGTCCCTGGAGGATGGTGTGGGAGGGTCCCTGGAGGATGGTGTGGGGAGGGTCCCTGGAGGATGGTGTGGGAGGGTCCCTGGAGGATGGTGTGGGGAGGGTCCCTGGATGGTGGTGTGGGAGGGTCCCTGGAGGATGGTGTGGGAGGGTCCCTGGAGGATGGTGTGGGGAGGGTCCCTGGAGGATGGTGTGGGAGGGTCCCTGGAGGATGGTGTGGGAGGGTCCCTGGAGGATGGTGGGAGGGTCCCTGGAGGATGGTGTGGGAGGGTCCCTGGAGGATGGTGTGGGGAGGGACCCTGGAGGATGGTGTGGGAGGGTCCCTGGAGGATGGTGTGGGAGGGTCCCTGGAGGATGGTGTGGGAGGGTCCCTGGAGGATGGTGTGGGAGGGTCCCTGGAGGATGGTGTGGGGAGGGTCTTTGGAGGATGGTGTGGGGGGGTCCCTGGAGGATGGTGTGGGAGGTCCCTGGAGGATGGTGTGGGGAGGGACCCTGGAGGATGGTGTGGGAGGGTCCCTGGGGGATGGTGTGGGAGGGTCCCTGGGATGGTGTGGGGAGGGTCCCTGAGGATGGTGTGGGGAGGGTCCCTGGAGGATGGTGTGGGGAGGGTCCCTGGAGGATGGTGTGGGAGGGTCTTTGGAGGATGGTGTGGGGAGGGTCCCTGGGGATGGTGTGGGGAGGTCCCTGGAGGATGGTGTGGGGAGGTCCCTGGAGGAGGGTGTGGGGAGGTCCTTGGAGGATGGTCTGGGAGGGTCCCTGGAGGATGGTGTGGGAGGGTCCCTGGAGGATGGTGGGGAGGGTCCCTGGAGGATGGTGGGGAGGGTCCCTGGAGGATGGTGTGGGAGGGTCCCTGGGGGATGGTGTGGGAGGGTCCTTGAGGATGGTGTGGGGAGGGTCCCTGGAGGATGGTGTGGGGAGGGTCCCTGTGATGCCATCAAATGTCCGTACTACTTCAGCTTTCTTCTCCTCACCGAGGTTCTTCTTCTTCTTCTTCTTCTACTTCTTCTTCTTAACGACCGCCTCCATTCATTTTGTAGACATCAAACAACTCTGCAGATTTACAAAACAACTAAAATGAACAAGAACATATCCCATTTTGTAGTAGAACATGCGAGATTATGCATGGTGTGTGGGTGAGTGATTTACAGAAGAAGAGAAGTTAGAGAAGTGTGGAGGGGGGGGGGGGGGGGGGCGATAGCAGGATGGAGGCCCCACTTAAAGAAAAGAAAAAAAAGGAAAGAATGGAACGTGGGAAAAAAATTGGATGTAGGAAGACCCGCAAAAAAAACCCCTGTAAATTTAGTATGAAGAATTGCCTGGCTTCTTTTGAGGTATCATGATGACACACGCGGACGCACAGACGCACACACGCTTGCACTGTCTGTCTGTCTGTCTGTCTGTCTGTCTCTCTCTCTCTCTCTCTCTCTCTCTCTCTCTCTCTCTCTCTCTCTCCTCTCTCTCTCTCTCTCTCTCTCTCAGACACACTACAGAGGAGGTCATTTTGTGACATTGGCCGCAAGCTATATAGTTCTATTATAAACTACAGTTTACAGGTGTGGGCAAAACAGTATAATATTACTGGCGAATAAGCTGTTTTTAAGAGAGGTTACTCTACAGTGGACCACGTGTTTACATTGTTAGCAATTATACAGAGGCAGTTTTAAATCATCCGTTGCTTTTATTGATTTTGAGAAGGCCTTTGATTCCATTTCAAGGAAACTTCTTTGGCCACTTCTTCAAAAGAATGGCGTTGAAGGGAAACTTTTTTTGTTAAAAAAAGTATGTATTGTAATGTGAAAGCAAAAGTAAGATCTGGCAATGAATTCACTGACTGTATTTTGTGCACACGGTGTGTGAAACAGGAGATGCCTGTAGCCCTGTGTTGTTTTCTTTATTCATAAATGAATTGGCCTCAGAAATAATCGAAAAGGGACGGCATGGAGCCACACTGTCACCTGAAATCTTCGAATTATTTATCTTATTACTAGCTGACGATATTGCTTTGTTATCAGAAACTCCATTTGGACTCCAAACCCAGTTAAATAACCTCCATAGTACAGCTGCAAGGTTTCAACTTAAGATGAATATGGAAGAGTCGCATCGTGGTTTTTCGAAAAGGCGGCAGCAAGCGAGAGATGATTTTTAGAAGGCGAGGCAATGGGTGTTGTGAATTGCTACAAATATTTTGGCATCTATTTCACTACCCGTCTTAGTTTTTCACCTGCCTGTCAGGACCTTGCGAGCAGAGCAAAACATGCGGTATTATGTATATTGAGGACATTGTATATGCTTAATAATAACTCTTTGGCTGTGTTCTTAAACTTTTTGATGCTCAAGTCCAACGAATTGTTCAATATGGAGCAGAGTTATGGGTATGGATAAAGCTGTTAATAAAAAGAAAAAGTTCACCCGTTTGCTTTAAAAAGATTTTTGGGAGTGCAGCCTAAAGCGCGAAATGATTTTGTATATGGGAACACAGGTCGATATCCTATGTACATCAACTCCTATTGCGATGTATTAGTTACTGGTTGAAAATTCTGTGTATGGATGAGAAAAGATTACAATGTAAGGCGTATAAAATGTTGCTTAGTTTAGAATTAAGAGGTAAGAAATGTTGGGCAATTGACATTCGAGATTTTTTTGTATGAAAATGGGTTTGGGTTCGTCTGTATCAATCAAGGTGTGGAAAATATCAATCGACTTTTAAAGGAACTTCGTCAAAGGTCGACTGATAACAGATGGCAAAAATGGGAGCAACACGTTCAAAACAGTGACAGGTACGCTTTCTATTGAACATTTAAATCGTCCAGGAATTGTGAAGCGTATCTTTTGCTTGACATTGATAGACATTTGAATAACTATATGACAAGAATGAGATTTGGAATAGCCGATATATTCGCACAGAAGCATCGGTACACTAAACTAATGTTAATGACGCTGCTACTATGTGTCCGTTGTGTAAGAATGCCAAAGAGGATGAACAACATTTTTTGCTGTGCTGTGCTGCCCTGCTTTCCAAAATGTACGAAATGATTTCATCCCCACCCCACCCCACCCCCCCAAATATCTTTTTTTTTTAAACAACTCATGTCTGTTTAAGTTGTATTGCTCATGGCAAATCGAAACGAAATTATATTGAAAAATGTTTGCATATATTTGTATAAAGCATTTAAAAGGCGTACTGTACACTCAGTTAAAGTATTCAGGTGATTAATGCTCAACTGTCATGTCATGTTATGCAATTGTCTAATTATTCACTGTTTATTCAAAAGTGTATTGTCCATGTATTGTACCCCCTTCAGAGGGCGCCATGGCCTGTACTGAATAAACTTCTGCTTCCGCTTCTCTCTCAGACACAACTACCAGTTCACGGTCGTGTATTTCTGGCACTTTTTACTTCCACAATTAAGATCACCGCACGATGGGTTTTGAAGTTACGTGTGTTTTTCCTTTCACATGTTCTCTATTAACAAAGCATGTTTCGTGAAACGGGTATACGAATCCAACAAACGGCATCGCTGCAAACGCGTACACTTCACTCCAAAATCAAGTTGCACAGAACACTGAATCGGTCTGTTTCAAATTCTCAACATAGTAAAAGCTTTGTTTCCTATCGATTTATTCCAAACAGGCTCGCCTGCGGGAATTCTGACTGGCCACTGAAAGGAAGAGGGATCAAAACCCAGACAGCTGGATCTCGGGGGAATTTAAATATTGTGGACAACGTAGGACAATCGGCGGTGGAGTGTGAGTGCTCCAACCTGATATTTCACCGTGGGCATTTTTCATGCACGACATGCCTTCAGTGAACTAGTTTTAAAACATCCAATATTTGCTCTAAAAGAAAAAAGTTTGCCCTTCGGAAAATGTGTCTTAATGCAGACATAGTCATGTGGTATAGAACAAAATCTACGTAATCTCGCTTATCTTACCTGTCACGAGTTTGTCACGAGGCCTACGACGTTCGACCCACCTAGGGTGGCGGAATTACTTATTTGTTTATGGTCGTTGCTGTTGTCGTGTATTCCGTCCCTTGATGTGGCTTGTGGTGCGTGCCACCTTGGTGTAGTTCAGCTCACATCGATTTGTTTTCTCTCCTCTCATCTCCTTATTCCACTGCCCCGCTGCCTGTTAACCTGCAAGTTCCACGGGTGGCCGGTACTTTCTCTCAACCATCTGTCTATCGCCTCGTCGCCTGTCTTATTACCCCTGTCGCACGTGCTTCCTTTCTTTTGAGTTTGAAGTATCTCACTCTGTGACCGTAGGGTGGCATGTTCGCCGCCATGCTGAGGAGTTTAGCTCTTTTCACCTCGAGCGGAAGATGTCTCTGGGTGCGCCTGCTCCAGTCTTGGTTTCTTTACAGTATCATCGAGAGTACAGTCAGTTACTTCAAATTCTGCTGTCGCCTGTAGGAGAGGACATCACTTCTTTCTGTTTCCGCATCTTCGCCCTTCCTCCGACGTACAGAGGTAGAGAGAGTCATCTGAACCCGCCTTTTTTCTGGGTCCACCCCACGGTAGCTAGGTAAGACATCAGTTGCGTGGTTGTTTGTTTTGGTTTTGTTGTTATCGACTTTAGTCCGCCTCTTTTGCGCAATTTCTCTTTATGTTTCCGAAATTGTAAGAGAAATATGTGTGAACCTTATTCTCTGGATTTAATTCAATCTTTAAACCTGGCCATTCTAAATTATTTCCAAAATTCGTTCTCCTGTTTAAACATCTGGTGATGCGGTAGTCGGTGGGGATGGGAGAAACCTGGTGATTCAGGTTGAACGTGCTTTGTCACGCCTCGGTCCCCCCTGTCACGTTCGCGCCGGACTCTTATCCTTCGGCCTACCGTCTGTTTGTGTGTGCAAGGAGAACGAGTTTTATGTTCGCGAGCGTGCGGTACGCATTTGTCTTCGGATGCATGTTGGAGATTTGTGTTATTTGAAATGTGTTTTAAAATGGGACAATATGGCCATCTGAATTATTATTTGCAAATGTGTTGACAGTTATTACGCGATGGTCGCAGTGTTGGTTTATTTTCCTAAGAGGGAAAATGTTAAACGTGAGAGAGAGAAGGGTGAAGATAATTCATATTTGTTTTATAACTTGTTGGGTTTAATGCATCTTGTGACTCACTATAGCCAATACCTAGGCGGAGATGTGTGTGGACAGAGACCCGTCTAGTAACGTTCCCATCTCTGATTTCGATGGTTTACTGTGTGCGTGTTATAACTTCCCCCTCGCCCATCATGCTAGTGGTGTTAAGATTTTGACAGCATGGGTCAACTGTACTGACGGCAGGGTTCAGTACCCTTCTTCCTCCTCCTTCCATCTTCCTTCCATCCCTTTCTCCGCTCCTCCCAGCTAACGTCCTCCCCCTCCCGGGGGCTTCACCTGGAGCACGGACTGGATGTGCACGTGGGCTGGGTGAAGGCCCACGTTCTGGCCTTAGACTAAAAACGGACTGGATGGTGCCACGTGCGGCGAGGCCACGTTCTGGCTGAGACTACGGACTGAACGGTGCCACGCGCTGGTCGAGTCCACGCCCTGGTCGGGACCGCGGACTAGTGAGAGCCCCCGGCTTGACTGGCCGGCCCTGACCCCCCGTCCAGGACCTCCATAACAGCGCGCCTCGTTTTCCTTCCCTCCCCCCCCCCACCCCCCCTCCGGGACGCGCTCTCCTGTCCGGCTTGTGAGTCGAGGGTGTTCCGGCTTTGACGACTCCCTGCGAGACCGACCCGCTCGGAGCACCTAGTTGCGACAGGTGCTCCCAGCAGACTTGACAGGGGAAGGGGTGGGGACTGCACTCCATGGTGGTTAGAACGGATCGATGCTGGAAATTTTGCTTTATAATTTTGTATATGTATATGTGCTGGAATGCAGTAATTGTATTGTTACGTCGTATGGTAAATGTTTATATGTATAATCGTGCATGTTGTGGGTGTTGGAGTGCTTTGATTGAGATTGTGCATGTTGTGTGCGTTGGAGTGCTTGATTGTGATTGTGCATGTTGTGTGTGTTGAATGCTTATTTTGCTGGTGGAATAATGGGTGTTTTATCGTTATCTTATTGTTGGTCTCTTGGCGGGGCTGTGTGTCATCCACTCCCCCCCTTTTTTTTCACTCCCACCTAGACCGATCCTGTCAGGCAACCTCCAGGGGTCGTCGTGACAATTGTGGGGGCTCCGTCCGGATGAGGAAGGGCTTGACTGTCTCTCTCGTTTCGCGGAGTACCTGTTTAGTTTTGTCTGTTTCACTTGGATATGTTTAGTCAGTTTGTCGTGTTGTTCGGGGGGTGTTGGCTGGGTGACTCTAGAGTGAAGGGAGTCTTTTTGTGCCTGAGGGACATCCGGTGTGACTCGGGAGTCGAAGGTGAGACCGAGGGAGTCCGAACCCGGCGTCCAGACCTCCTTACCCCCGGGTACCTCACGCAGGTACAGCCTAATCTTGCCGGGCTGGGGCGCTCAGTCTTTCCGTTCCTGTATTTGTTATTTAGCCAGTTCATGTTTTTTTTCTATACACCGGGTTATTGAGTACAGGGGTTGTAATCGACGTTAGTGTCCCTTTTTTTTTCCTCTCTCCCGGATTCCGTCTGCCAGTTTTTTTTTTTTTTTTTGTTTTTCCGGCCAGAGCCCCACCGCACTGTTCTCGTGGCTGTGGAGCGCGGTTTGCCAAGTGGGGGCAGCCG
The DNA here is from genome assembly GCA_018398815.1 of Conus ventricosus. NCBI lineage: Eukaryota > Metazoa > Mollusca > Gastropoda > Neogastropoda > Conidae > Conus > Conus ventricosus. The sequence continues at coordinate 19,133 of JAFLJL010018804.1, read as the reverse complement.
ACATAGTTTTTTGTTTTGTTTTTTTTTTCGGTGAGCCCCACCCGCACTGTTGCACTCGTGCTGTAGAGCGCGGTGTTTGCCAGAGTGGGAGCAGCCGAACTTCCCGCACACACTCACACACACACATACACACATATACACACGCCCCTAAAATATTTCTTTTTTTTTCTAGTGATTTGTATTCCCCTGTATTTGAAAACCGAAGGATATTGTTGTCATGAGGGCGACGTCCGGGCGCTGGTGGTAATGGCGACGCGTGCGTCGAAGAAGAAGTAATCAAAATGTTTACCTGAAGTCCCTACTGATTAGTACCAGTTAAAACCTATCGACAACGTAACTTCTACTATGCCAGTGCTGTACAGGTAGTCCAGTGGGCTACTTTTAACTACCTCTTCGCTGGGGGTCTGCCTGTCGAGACCACCGACTGGCACTTCCGCTCGGAAGCGCCAGAGCATAGCGAAGCAACTAGTGGGCTTCCTGTTGGGTCGCAGAGACCGTAACCTTCTCCTCTCCAGCTTCCCCTCGTATGAGTATGCCCCGGGAGACTTTCCTCATGGTAAGGTCGAGACCCAAGGGACGGGTCAGTCGGGTCATCCCCCGTGTCGGGAGTGGTGAATCCTTACCAGACATCAACTCCCGTCCTGAGGTTTCTGGAGCGCAGCGTAGTGAAGAGCTGCTCAGCGTCGGAAGAGGCTGCTCAGCGTATGAAGAGGCCTGCTAGCTGAAAACCCTGCGTAGGGAAGAGTTGGATAGGAATAGAGGCTCTGCGCAAGAGGAGACTGACAGACAGGAGATCTGCATAGGAAGATGCAATGCTGCGTAGGAAGAGGCTGCCCGAAGGCAGCCCTTCGTAAGGAAGAGGCTGCCCGACCAGGAGGCTCTTCTACGGAAGAGTTGCTCAGCGTAGGGAGGAGGGCTGCCAACAGGAGCTCCAGCGTAGGGAGGAGCTGTTCAGTGGGTAAGGGAAGAGGCTGCTCAGCGTAGGGAAGAACTAACAGGATGAGCTCTGCGTAGGAGGAGATGGAGCAACTTCTTTCTCAGTCTCCCGCATCTGTAAGTCGGGGGTTACTCACCAGGCAGGTGATAGAGTTGAGAGGCCCAAAGTTAAAGCTTCCAGAGTTCAGACTAGATGAGGACCTTGATATGTCCTAGAGCATTTGAACAAGGTTGCTAGTTCATTACAATTGTCTGGAAGGAACAAAAGGCTATGCACCTTTTTTACCGGGTATCTGGTGCTGCAAGGGAGTGTGTGCTCACTCTAACTAGTACGAAGGTGCTCTATGCAGACATGCAGTGGGTCTGCGTAGCGTTTCCACCCTTACCCCCAGAGACGTAACAGGAGGGAAGTTCAGGTCCATGAAGAAGAATAACGACGAGACTTCGTGCAAGTTGGTGATAGGCTGCGCAAAACGCTAGGTATGGCGTCAGTTGCCAAGTTCGGAGCTGGAGGAGCTGATCCTCATTGAACAGCTCACCACACTGTGACCCCAGAGTTGAGATCCGGATAGGCGAGACAGCACCCTCAGGATTTTCCGCGGCTGCGATTCACAATAACCGCTGAGGTGGTTTGCTAGAAGCTCGCAGGCTTATGGGCATCGCCCATATACGGAGAGGAAGCCCTCCACAGGATTTAGGTAGCAATAAGGCGCCGACAACTGCTAGCGGGGGTGAACAAGCAGGCAGTTCATCGGGGATTTCATTCGCGCCCCGACTGTGTTTTCTTGTGTAGCCTGGCCACATTAGGAAAGATTGTCCTAAAGAGCCGCTGTAGTCGTGGGGCCAGGTCCTCCCACGTCCTCGTTTGCCTCGGCTAACGTGGGTTCCATCCCAGCTTCTGGTGATTCAGAGTGCCCCAGGGTTTCTCTCTGTTGTTGGTTCCTCCTTGTCGACACCATCAGGGATTCGGGAGCATCAACATCTTTTGGATAAGAATTTGTTCCCCTGAGGCCCGCCGCGGGGCGACTAGTTATGATGTGTGCGGTTGGAGGCTGGTTTTTTACTTCCACCCGCTTCTGTACTTATTCCCATCTCCACCCCTCTACTTCTGGGCGAGGTAATGGGCCATCGCGGTGGAGCCAACCTATGTATTCCTTCTCATAGAAGATACTGTCACCTTTGTCTGACGGACGCAGTCAGTCCCGTGTCACGGATCAGCCCGTACAGCGTTATGGGAGTCACCACACGCGCCAAAGCTAAGAAGCAGGAACAGGAATTGCGTCCCGTCTCCACCGATTCTCTGACGGAGGTTCTGGCGCAGGCCGATCCTGCAAACCATGGTCCGTCTCAGGCCAGGGACTATGGATGTCCCAACGCCGCGACAACTGGTAGGTCGTCCTGCTCAGGTCCTGCCCGACACGCCAACGGAGCTTCAAGCGCCACAAGGGGATCCGTTTAGGGTTTTCACCCAGGCAGATCGTGTGGCCAAACACGTGGTTCCCGCAAAGCCTGAGAGAGTCGGTCCTACCGCAAGGCCCCACTATTCCCCCATGGCAGGTCATATGGGCTCCAAGCGTACTCTCGAGCGAGTTGGCAGGATTTCTCTGGCCAGGGATGATCTCACCATGGTCTGAAGGTTAGGCAGTACGGCCGCAGTTGCGATACCTGCCAACGGACAAACGCCTAAGGGTCGCTAGATGGCTGTTTCCCTGGAGCAGTGCCACTGGTTTGGGGAGCCATTCAGCAAGGTTGGGGTCGACCTGGAGGACCCATTAAGCCACCATCCGATCCTCGGTCACCGCTACAGCTTGGTAGTGGTTGGACTACGTGACCGGTATCCAAGGCTGTCCCACTTAGGACTATCGATGCCCCTACGGTTTCTGAGGCTCTCTGCAAAATTTGACGCGCACAGGCGTGCCCAAGAATATACATTCGGACCAGGGGACTCAGTTTCTGTCCGATATCATGAAGGAGGTGAACCCTCTGCTTAATGTTTCATAAGGAGACAACGTCGCCCTATCATGCGCAGGCGCAATGGCCTGTCGAGCGTTTCAATGGACGTTGAAGCAGATGTTGCGTCCGGCTATGTGCAGAACAACCTCGTGAGTGGGAATCGCTTTATTCCTGCTGTATCTGTTTCGCCTACAGGGTAGGTTCCAAGGAAAGCATGCGGTTTTTTCCCCCCATTTGACCTCCCTGTATGCAGAATCAGTACAGGACCCACCAACATCCGAAGCAATGTGGAACCCATGACGATGTGGAACCGTGGTTTAAGGAAGAAAGTCTTACGTGGTTTGATTCTACGCAACCGCATCGCAGACGACTTGCCAGCTTGCTCAGCAACACTTGCAGTCGGCCAAACAAGTACAAGGCTTTGTACGAACCCCGGCGCAGTGGTGAACGCTGGGTTTGAGCCAGGTGATGAGGTGTTTGGCTTTCTTCCTTCCACAAAAGAAAACCAGTTGCAACTTGCTTGGCAGGCCCTTTTTTGTAGTCTGCAGTCGGGTGGGTTGGACAGGGACTATAGGATTGCGCGTCGAGGCAAAGAACGCCTGTATCATGCCACCTCTTGAAGGCATACGTACGACGAACTCAGTGCCAAGGCAGGCTTCACCCCTTCGGTTTGTGGAGAGTGCCGAGACACGCCGTGCGTGGCTCAGGACATCCCCACCGTCCTCTCGGCGAGGGAGAGTCGTGGCAGGATTTTGCCTACGGGTCTAACCTCTCCTCATCAGACTGACCAACTCACGGCTTGTGCCAGGAGTTCCAGACGTGCTCACAGATCGGCCCCCTGTCACAGTATCCTGCGAATGTACACTGGCATAGACCACCGAGACCCAATTAGGTCAACAGTTAAAAAAAAATAAAAACCCTCTGCCTCACTCTCAGGCGTCTGTCATCCAGCAAGGGGTGCCCAAGGGCCCCATGTAAGTTGGGGGTCATTGAACGTGCGAGTTCTCCGTACTCATCCCCCATCCGTCTGGTAATAGAAAGAAGGATGGCAAAATGAGTTCTCGTCGATTTTCGTCGACTGAATAAGGTTCCCGGTTTGATGCTGAACCTATGCCTGATGTCGACCAAATCTTCGCTCAGTCGAGTCGGGCCAACTAATTCTCCTAAGTTCGATCTCGCAAAGGATACTGGCAGATTCCCAATCGCAGAGAGGACAAACCCAAAACGCATTCACGTCGCCTGAAGGACAGTTCCAGTGGAACGTGATTGCCTTTGGCCTCAAAACTGCTGGAGCAATTTTCAGTCCGCGTCATGCGACATTGCTTTCTTCTCCCGCTCGATACGCCAGATCTGAACAATTTCATGGACACCTGCTATCTCAGCCATGGATTGGAGCCCGCACGTTTTTCGCATCCTCCGTCGTCTGTGCATTCGTCTGCGCAGGTTCAGAAGGTCGGCTTCGTCCTTCCAAATGTCAGCTTGGACAGACGAATTTCCTTTCTGGGCATCATTTGCGGCGGGGTTTGATTGCTCCTGAGAGAAGGACAAGGTGACAAAGTTGCAGTGCAAACCCCTGGTGACCAAAAAGGGAATTGCGGTCAATCCTTGGAACTAGCGGGATACTACCGCAAGTTCATCCATGACTTTCGCAAGGGTTTGCCTTGCCCCTCACTGACCTGACGAAGGGAAGAAGCCAGACCGCCTGATTTGGGACCGAGAGTTGCCAACAGGCTTACGCCTTGAAGACGGCCCTCACTACTCGCCCAGTCTTGGCTCTCCCCGCTCCTAGTCCTCCTCCCTTTGTCCTGCGGACTGATGCTTTCTGCGGTGGGGATTGGGGCTGTGTTGCTACAAGATCAGGGGAAGGGACTCCAAACCGCTTGCTTTGCCAGCAAAAAACTCACTCTGACGCCGAGACTAGGTACACACGATTGAACAAGAGTGCTTAGCAGTCCGTGTGGGGGCATCAGGAAAGTTTTAACCCCACTGGTACCGGCCTGAGTTTGTGCTGGCGAGCGACATCATCTCTTCCAGTACCTGGAACCGGATCCGGCATTCAGTCGCGACTCATGGGTTTGGGCAGTGGAGCTGCAAGATCATGCGTTCACCTTTCCGTCATATCAAGGGTCCTGTAATACGGATGCTGACTATCTTAGCCGAGCTCTCTAGTTAGCACATTGGGAAATCATCAAGGAACACTACCTCCCCTCAACCAGGGGGTTATATCCCCTTTGGTCTCTGTGTAGGTGTAGTGACAGTTTTTCACATCAGTGATGTTAACGTAGTGAATCATCAGTGTTTCGGATTGTTACTTTCATGGTTGGAAGGTTCTATAAGTATGTTTATAAATGTATATATGTATTCACCTCGGTGTGATTCTATCGTGGATGTTTGTAATTGGAGATTTTCGTACTCTTCGCTCACAGCGAGTTGGGTCGGTCCCATTGTTGTGAATTTGCACATCGTCCAAGGTTCAAAGGAGCACTGTATCCAGAGAAACAGAGCTTTAGGAAGGGGGGTTTGTCACGAGTTTTTCACGAGCCTACGACGTTCGACCCACCTTGGTGCGAATTACTTATTTGGTTTATTGACGTTGCTGTTGTTCGTGTACCGTCCCTTGAGTGCTTGTGGTGGCGGTGCACCTTGTGTAGTTCAGCTCAACTTCGATTGTTTTCTCTCTCTCTCTCTCTCTTATTCCACTGCCCGCGCTGTTTATCCTGCAAGTTCACGGGTGGCCGGTACCTTCTCTCGAACCATCTGTCTATCGGCTCCTCGCCTGTCTTTTTACTGTCGCACGTGCTTCATTCTTTTAGTTTGAAGTATGCTCACTCTGTGACGTAGGGTGGCATGTTCGCCGCCATTGCTGAGAGGTTAGCTATTCACTCGAGCGGAAGATTCTCTGGGGGCGCCTGCCCAGTCTTTGGTTCTTTAACCGTATCATCATCGAGAGTACATCCAGTACTTTTCAATTCCTGCAGTCGCATGTAGGATAGGGACATCACTTCGTCTGTTGCCGCAACGTCCGCCTCTGTCCTCTCGACTGACAGAGGTAGAGAGAGTTCATCTGACCCGCCTTTCGTGGTCCACCCACGGGTAGCTGGTAAGCATCAGTTTTTCGTGGTTTTTAGTATTGTTTTGTTTGTATGTTGTTATCGACTTAGTCTCCCTTTTGCGCAATTTTCCTTTGTTTCCGAAATTGGTAAGAGAAATATTTTGTGAGACCTTTCTCTGGTTAATTCAATCTTTAACCTGGCCTTCTAAATTATTCCAAAATTCTTTCTCCCTGTTTATACATCTGGTGATGCGTAGTCGGTGGGATGGGAGAACCTGGTAGATTCAGGGTTGGAACGTGCTTTGTCTCGCCTCGTCCGCCCCTGTCAACGTTCGCCGACTCTTATCCTTCGGCCACCGTCTGTTAGTAGTGTGCAAGGAGACGAGTTTTATGTCGCGAGCGGCGTACGCATTTGGTCATTCGGATGCATGGTTGGGAGATTTGTGTTATGTTGAAATGTTTTTATAAAATGTACAATTTATGCCAATGAATTATTATTTGCAAATGTGGTGACAGTTATTAAGCGATGGTCGCTGTGTTAGTTTATTTCCTAAAGGGGAAAAAGTTAAACGTGAGTGAGAGAAGGGTGAAGATAATTCATATTTCGTTTTATAACTTGTTGGTTTAATGCATCTTTACCTGCATCGTGTGAGACGACCCTAATGAACATATCTGATTCGATGGTTTACGGTGTGCGTATTAGTGAGACTTCCCCTCGCCCATCATGCGAGTGGCTGTAAGATTTGACAGCATGGGTCAGACAGTACTGACGGCAGGGTATTCAGTAGCCCCTTCTTTCCTTCCTCCTTCCTTCTTCCTTCCCTCCCGTTCTCTCGTCCTCCCAGCACGTTCTCGCCCCCCTCCCGGGGGCTTCACCTGGAGCACGACTGGATGGTGCCTACTGCTGGTTGAGGCCACGTTCTGGCTGAGACACGACTGGATGGTGCCAACGTGCAGGTCGAGCCACGGACTGGCTGAGACTACGGACTGAACGGTGCACGCGCTGGTCGAGGCCAACGCCCTGGTCGGGACCGCGGACTAGTGAGGAGCCCGCCGTCTTGACAGGCCGCCACTACCCCGACCAGGACCTCCAGTAACAGCGCCTCGTTTCCCTTTCCCTCCCCCCCCCCCCCCCGCCCCTCCGGGACGCGCCTCTTCACTGCCGGCTTGTGAGTCGAGGTGTCGGCTTTGAGTCGACTCCCATGCGAGAAACCGACCCGCTCGGAGCACCTAGTGCGACAAGGGTGCAATCCCCAGCAGACTTGACGGGGCAGGGGTGTGACGCACTCCAGGTGTAGAAAGGAGCGATGCTGGAAATATTTCTTTATAATTGTGTATATGTTATATGTGCTGGAATGCTGTAATTGTGATTGTGGTGACTTCGTATGGTGAAATGTTTATTTAAATCGTGCATGGATGTGGGTGGTTTGGAGTGCTTGATGTGATTGTCAATTTTGTGGTGCGTTGGAGTGCTTGATTGTGATTGTGCATGTTGTGTGTGTTGGAATGCTTATTTTGCTGGTGTGAATAAATGGGGTGTTGTATCGTAATCTTTATTGTGGGGTCTCTTGCGGGCGTGTGAGGTCAGTCACTCCCTTCACTCCCACCTAGACCGATCCTGTCAGGGCAGACCTCCATAACTAATTGTTTTTATGGCAAGACTAAGAGAAATTAAAAAGCTGATTCCCTGACGCGCCAAGACGTACTTAAAGTAACAAAATAGACGATTCAAAACACGCTAGCAATAATTATGTTAGGCTTACAATAGATATTCCAGATTTTTTTTTTTTTACAATGCAAGATTGTATGGTGGAAGAAGGAAAAAAACAACATCAAAACAGACAACAGTATGTACATTACGCAGTCCTCTCCTCCCCCCCCCTCCCCCCCCCCCCCCACGCCCACCCCACACACACCAACACAATACGCGCGCACGCACGCAAGTACGCACACACGCACACATCACACACACACACACACAGCACACCACACACACACACACACACACACACACACACACACACACACACACACGCGCGCGCGCGCGCGCGCGCGCGCACGTCGCTGTAATGCAATGGAAAGAGCATACACACTGACAAGCAAAGCACTTGTAGTGTGTGTCCACTATCTTCTGTGTAACCACATTGTTCAAAAGTTAGTCGGTATCCACATTTAGACTGCTACAATCATTAGTTGACCTTTTTCATCAATTACAGTTAAGGATATCTTTGACAGGAAAAATCGGGCAAAACGAGTCTTAAAAACCATGACATTCTTAAACACATTTGTCAAGGGTACCAATGAGTAAGTGTTCCCCCTTCCTAATCAGATTTCACTTTCTTTCTTTGAAATGCATTTCAATGGTGTATATGATAGGTACAATTTTCTTTCGGATTACGTAGAAACAAGCAGTCTTTACCGAAATCAAATTGATAACAAAATCTGAAATCCATCCAAGATTTCAAATGAAACTATCTATGAGTCAAACCAAAACAAACAAACAAAAATCCCTTTCTGCACGACTTTTGGTCCACTAGCTTCCTCTCATCCATGAATGGCGTCCATGGAACAATCCCAGAACAAAGGCTGGACCACGCGACCGTTCCAAAGCAAATGCACATGGTTTAGAACATGTCAGCATGACGGAAAGCGTCAGTTTGACAATGCATTAAATATCTTTTGTTGATCGATCTTCTTGCAGACCTTTCCGCTGGAACCGACAAACTTGGTGCTCCTGAGTTATCCTCAAGTTTTGTTTCATCAATCTGATGGTTTAAAACATTTTCCTATTTGAACACCGGGGCTAATTTCTCGACATCATGTCTTTAGAGTGTCTCTTTTATACTTTTTTTTTCTCTTTTTTTGAATGCACAGGAGCTTATTCAAACAACACAAGAGACACACATTAACGAGTGAATACTTAAATGTTCAAAACGTATGCAGAACGACAAAGCGGGAATGAAGGGATCAATACTTAACTCACAGGAATATAATCATAATTAGATCAACAAAACTAACACAAATTTAGGAAGATGCTAATATTTTGACGCATAAGAACTTAATCAAAACAACAAAATACGAATTAAAGATCGGTTACTTAATAGTTGTGTTGTTCCATTGAATAAACCAAAACAGACTGTAATTGGAGCATATCGATGGCTATCGGTTTCCCTTTTTTTCCCTCTCTTTTTC
>JAFLJL010018803.1:2529-16635 GCA_018398815.1 Conus ventricosus | reverse complement strand
CGCATGAATCGCATCAGACTGCAACACGCAAAATTTGCATCAGACTGAAACACGCATAAATCGCCAGACTGACAACTCGCATGATTCGCTCAACAACAACATTGCATGAAATGCTCAGACTGCAACTTTCGAATCGCACATACCGACATCGCATGAATCGCATCAGACAAAACACGCAGAATCGAAAATCAACAAACATCGTAACGCATCAGACGACAACATCGCATGAATCGTACAACAACATCGCATGAATCACCCCAGACTGAAAACCCGCTGAACGCATAAAAACCGACATCACATAATCCATCAGCTAACATCGTATGAACGCATCAACTAACATCCAAAATAAATCAAGACAACACCGATGAATCCACAGACGGAATGCTAAATCGCATAACACTAAAAAAATCGCAGAATCACATGAACTAACATCCATAATCGCCCTGACAACCGCTGAATCGCATCAGACAAACTCACATGAATCAAAACAACAACATCGATAACGCATTCAGACTAACACACAGAATCACATCAGACTAACATCGCATAACAACATCACTTAACCACACGCATGAACCATCACCAAACAAATTGCATAATCGCATGAGAAAACATCGCAGAATCGCATCAGACTGACAACATGCACGAATCCCCACCGACAACATCACATAATCGATTGCCGGACGATCGCTCACGCGAGTGCGACGCTTTTTTGCGGACCCTCCAATTGTATTTTTACTTGTTTTTTTTTCTTCTTGACCCTTTTTCGAAAAAAAGTTTTCAACTTCGAAGTACTGCGTTATTTGAAGGAAACCTTTTTTTTAAAAAAACTTTTGAATTTAACTATAAGGGGCTATTTTTTTCTCTGATGATCACAACATTTTACTTGTGCATCCGAATGCGTGAGCCAGGGATTAACCTTCAGAAATGGGGGGCGGTTGCATGAGTTGTGGAGAGGGTTCCTACGATTGTGGCTCAGCATTGGTTACATTAAATTATGAAGGCTACTTTTTTTTTTTCTTCGTCTGCCCCGAAATTTTCTGAAGCATTTAACTAAAAAAGTTTGTGACGACAGAAATTCTAATATTTCCCAAAGTCAAGCATCAAATATCAACTCGTCTTTGGTGTCCTGCTCTACCCCCCCCCACACAATCGCCAACCCCAGAAAAAAAGAAAACAAAGGGAAGGGAAAGTGTTAGCAGTGAGGGGGGAAAGGGGTACCACAAACTCTAAAACATCAAACCAAACTCATGATTTACGACGAAAGATGAAAAAGGCACTCCGCCAACTGAACGAAACACAGCGGGATACCATAGGCGTTAGAGAGCTCATGTTTGGCTAAAAATGAAAAGGCACCTAGAGTCAAAAAATAAAAACAATGAGGGAAAGACAAAAAAATTGGGAAACTCGAGCATTTGAAAAACGAAATTCGAAAACCCAAAGAGACTTAAATGCCGGGAACAGCACGCCCCAGTTCATGGGGGGGAAACGGGGGGGAGGTCCAAGGCAAAAAGGGAGACGTAGAAGACTGCGTGAACAAGTGCGCGGACATTTTTCACCACAGATCAAGGCCATGGCCAGGGGGGAAAATGAAACAAAACCGCACCGGCAAACTGGGGCGCCCAACCCCCAACCGATCATCGGAGATTCCATCAGGGAACAGGGGGTCGGGTTCGGGCGACCCCCCGGGAAAACTAAAGAAACGGGGGTGTCGGGGAGAGGACTTGACACAGCTGAATATCCCTGCTTCGGAAGGCCATCGCACTGGGCCCCCCCTTGCTGCTTTTCATCAAAACGCAAAACCCCGAAAGGTAAAAAGGGGAAAAACGGTGAAGGGGCATCAACATACACGACGACGACTCAAGGAAATAAAAATAGTCCACAGAATAGGTCTTTCGACGTCAGGGATCTTGTTTCAATTTGTCTTGGTTCTACAAAACTTGGGGAAACTACTTTCGCTCGGGTTACCCATGTTTTTGGGATTGCACTGTGTTTTTTTTGAATTCCCTATCCTCCCCTGAGTGCGTGGGCGCGCGCCCCGGTCCCTGCATGTTGTGTGGTTCGGGGGTGCGCGCTGCCTGTGGCGACCTTATCAAAGAAAAAGAACCATTCTAAAAGAAAAAAAATCCATTTTTTTCTCTTTGGGGGTGCTCTATTTCTGTTCATATCCACCATCATATTAAACAAGTTACTCTCCTTTTGATCCTCCTCCCCCCCCCCCCCCCCCCCCCCCCCTTCCCGCTTTTCAATGTATCTCTACAGTTGTTGTTCTTTTTCTCGCTATAAACCGACTCGTTCCCCAACATTGAATGGGGGAAAATAGATATCACAAAAAAAGATTTTTCTGCGGGTGGGTTTAAAAACGACACAATGGGGCCCCTGGGAAGGGGAAAATATCCCATACTTTGATTCTGTGATTTTATAAAAGGGGGAGAAAAGGGTAAAAATCAGTTTGATGTCTGACATTTCTACTAGGGGTAAACTTTGAATTTGTTTTATGGAGAGGGGGGGCCCATAGGGTTGACCCGTGTCTGTCTACCCCCTTTCACGTGGCCCGTGCACATCGGAGGAACGAAGGCGTGCGTCCCGCCCCTTTTAAAGGGTGCGGGAGCACGAGGGCCGGTTTGCGCGCGAGTGTGGGGGGCGCGCGGGTGTGCGTGCGGGGGGCGGGGGTGTCGGCGGTGAAGTGCGGGGTGTGTGTGTGTGGTGTGTGGGTGGGCGCGGGGCCGTCTTGTTTTTTGGTTTTTTTCATTTGATATTTTCCTTAAATACTCTGTGTGATACGAAGGGTTGAACCCTTTTTTAAAGGGGATAAACCATACTACATCTTACATTTTTTTTTGGTTTGCACACGGGTTGCGTACCCATGCGTGTGCATACCTCGGTGGGCAGGGACTGACACCCGTGGAAACAAAAAAGCGACCACGGGTGCGCGTGCGTCGGGCGAAACGCGGGCGTTGTCCGGGTTGTGCGTGGCGCGTGTCCGGGGCGCCAGGGGGCGGGCGCGCACATGGTGGGGGGCGGGGGCACGGGGGCGTGCGCCGATGATAAGAAACCGAAAAAAAAAAAGGAAAAAAAGGGGGGAAGGGAAGGGGGAAAAAAAAATATGGGGCGCGTGCCCTTGCACCTTTTTGTGTGTTTTAGTATCAAACGGGGTTTTTTGCGAAGCAGCTAATTCTTCTAGATTTTTTTCTCTCTCAAGGCGTTTGTTTTGAATGCAAAAATGAATGGTTTTTTAAATTTTTTTTTTGACACCAGAGTGATTTACAGTCTACTGCAATATCCTCTTGGGGAAACTGGGCGCGCGCACACTGATACGAAATTCAGAACGCAAATTTTTACGTTGATGCACTTTTTCCTTACCTCCTTTGGATTTTGTTCTTGAAAGGTGATACTCACGTTTTCTCGCCCGCCTTGACCCCAGAGGGAATTTTAGTTTTTTTTTTCCTTTTTCTTTTTTTGTTGTTGTTTTTAAATTTCTTTTTTTATCTTTTTGCTTTTTTTTCTTTCAGCAACCTTTGTCATTAAAATTTTTTACATCTAGTATCCCCAAGGAATTTGGGTATTTTTTTTGGGGTGATTTTTTGTGAAAGATTTTGAATTTTTCAGAGGGGGGGAGGGGGGAAGGACCTACATGATGCTTGTCAAAATATTTGCCAAAAATTTTGATGAGACTAATTTTTCCTTCAGTTGCGTAAAAAAGTTTCGGGGACACTGAATTGGAAGGGGATCTATTCATTTTTCGAAGCGCTCCTGATTTACGTGAAGATTAAAATTAATGAACACATGATATATATGAAACATTTTTTTCCCGGGGAAAATTGCTTAAATTGGGTTTGGATTAAATAAAAAGGCCTTTTTTGAAAAGTAATTCAAAAGAATTTTGGGCTGATAGAACAAATAAATAATAAGAAACAACCTGATTTAAAAATTAAAAAAAAGCCAGAAGTTAAAATGTTCTTACATCAAAAGGGAAACACTTGTTTAGAAAGGAAACTAACGATATGACATAAGGGAACAAAAAACTAGTATTACAACAAAAACAATTTTCAAAAAACGTCAGGGCTGGAAAATAACAGAAAAAGGAGAGTGCCCTTTCACTATTTGAGGAAAAAAATATTCTATTTCGGTTTACAAAAAAAAAACATTTTTAAAAAAAAAGGGAAAACTATATAAAATCAAAGGGGGAATATTTGGTGTCTTTTCTTCACAACTTAAAAGCCGGGGAATGCTGCTTTTTAAAAAATTTTTAAATTTAAGATTAATAAATTTTTCAAATAAAATGGAATTCATTATTATACCCTTGCAGCTAGGGAAAAAGCTTTTAATAGAAAAGGTATATGGCCCAAAAAAGAGACCCTGTTTTTATGAAGATCTAATACAGAGAAAAAAAGAAAACAAAAAACAAAGTTAAATACGGGATTTTAATTTCCCTTTTAGAACATAAAATAGATTGTTTCAACTTAACCCATGAAAATTTAACCCCAAAGCTAAAACAATAGAAAAAATGAGCAGGCTTGTTTTTAACAGTTAGGGAAAGAAAAATCCAGACAGGGAGATTAACTGGAAACCAAACCCCCCTTTTGCAACAATAAATAGTTTTCTTTCACTGTCGGTTTTCCGATTGGTACTTTGTGATACAGATATAATTCCGGCTATAGAACGACATTCATTAATAACCAAACTTAAATCAGAAAAGATAAAACAAAAATTTTTGGAATTTTAATACCTCCCACTTAAAGAAAAAAAATATTTTTGATGAAATTAATGAAAAAATACAAAATGTAATAAAAGAATAACAAAACCCCGGGAAAGAACCCAACCAAACTAAAGATGAGGGGAAACCAAAAAAAAATTTTTAAAGTATCGATGGGACTTTTCTGGCTTTTGCTGAAAAAATAGAACAAAAAAACCCCCAAAATGCACAATGAAAAAAAGAGAAAAAAACAGAAAGAAAAAAAATTGACGCATACAAAAAGAAATTGAAAAAAAGAACACAAAACAAAAAGAAAAAAAAAATTTGGGAAACAATCAGAGTTGACTTTTTTAAAGAAAAAATCATGAATGGGGTACTACAAATCAAAGCAAGATGGGTTTTGCAGAAAGGGAAAAAAAACACAAAGTATTTCTGAATCTTAAAAAAAAGAACTTTTACAAACAAATAACAAAATTGATAAACAAACAAGGGGAAAAAAAAAGAAACAGATGGAAAAAAGAAAAAGTAAAGATTTCTAAAAAAATTATAAAAAAAAGAGATTTGGGGAAAAACTCATATTTAAGATTTAGTTAAAGAGGACCAAAAAAAACAGTGGAAGAAAGTAGATTTTTAGAAAAGGAAAAAAAACACGGAGGAAGCCGGGAGGATGAAAAATATAAGGGTGGAAAAATCCCGGGAAAAATGGTTTTTTGGGGCTGATTTTTTTAAGTTTTTTTGGGAAAAAGATTGGCTTTCTATTTAAAAAGCCTTGAATGAGAGTTTTAAAGAGGGGGAAAATTTCTAAAGTAAGAAAGAAGGTATGATTTAAACTGATACCAAAACCAGGTAAACCCAAAAAAACACATTAAAAACTGGGGACCTTTCCTGCTAAAATTTTATCTATAAAAAGGATCAACAGCATGCAAACAATTTTAAAAAAAATACCCCAACGTAATTAGCGAAGACAACCGGATTTATTCCAAAAAAGAACAGGGGAAAAAATTTAACTTCTATATAATCAACAACTGAATACACAACCAAACCGGAATTTTAAATCTAGATTTTGAAAAAGCGTTTGATCATTAGATTGGGAAATTTTATGTTCAAAGTATTAAAAACCTTTTACTTGGCAAGGAATTTTTAGTTGATTAAGGTTTTTTTAAAAATATTAATCCATTTTTGCAATGGGGCAAAACACCCTGGTTTTTTAAAAAGAGGGTGTCGTCAAGGCGACCCAAATTCACCATACATTTTTGTACTAGTGAAAATATATCTATTAAGATCAAAGAAAAAAAAAACATAAAGGAAACCCAAAAATGAAAGTGAATATAAAATACACAATTTGCAGAGAAAAACCCCAAATAATAATAGGGGGGGACGAATATCCTTTTAAAAGTCAACTCAAATTTTAGAAAAGTTGGGAAAACTCTGATTGTTTCTGAAAAAAGAAAAAAAAGCAGATCATATGGGTTTGGGGTAATAAAAAAACACAGTAAAATTTGCAACACCCAAACATGATATGGAATCCTAAAGAATTTTAAATTCAGGAAATGGGTTTTCAAAGACTAATAGACAAAAAAAAAGAAACTACAAAAAAAGAGATTGAAGTAAAAGCTTATTCAAAACCTGGAAAAAAATTATTACCCCTCTCGGAGAATCGCAGTACTCAAAACGCTAATCTTTCCAAATTAACCCGCCCTGGGTTTTTTTGCCAAACCCCCGGGTGCATAAATTTTAAAAACTACAAAAACTATGTTTTTGGTTTGGTGGAACAAGAAGCAACAAATTTGCCGAAAACGCGTTAAGGATATAAGAAGGGGGCTGAACATACCCAAAGTCAAGCATTTATCACTCACTGAAAAAACATGGGAAAACAATTAAAAGTACACCACAGATGGAAAGAATTTGGTTTGGTGCATAATTGCCCTTTTTTTAACACTTTAAGAGGGACTCCTCCCAAATCTGTGAAAAAAATAAAAAAAAATTTTTTGGGACATGTAATTTTCCCCCCTAAAGCAATTTTTTTTTTAAAGTAAAACCAAAACCCCCTCAGGAAAACTAGCCGAAACCCAATTCTTTTTAATAAACTTAAATAGGGGAAAAAAACTGTTAATTTTAAAAGGGGGGCATAAAAAAAGTAAAAAGAATCTCGATTTAATAAAATAATGAGAAAACTCACATTAAAATTTAGAGCAAGCTTAACATCAGTTTTCTTTCTTCATCATGGATTATAGAAACAATAAAGAAAAAATTAAGAAAAATTGGACTTACATTCAAGATCGCAATAGGGGAGCCAACGCGCCTTAAAGATATGCTCTATATCAAAAGGCACCCAGAAAATATTATAAAAAAATTAATCAAGGGATAACGGAAACCAAAATGCATCACAAAAGGCGAAAGCCAACCGAGACTACCTTTTAAACGTTTTTTTCTCAAAGATTCAGCAGATTAAAGATTAAAAAATTAAAGGGTACGATAAGAAAAACATAGAATAAAGGGAAATAACGTGGTGTTGAAAAAATAGGGGTTGTACAAAAAAAAAACGCAATTCTGCAAAAATTAGAAAATAAAAAAAGCATGTCTTTTGGAGATGTAAATACGAAGAATTTTTGGAAAAAAACTGGAAAATCTTCTGAAAGAGAAAATTTCAAAGTAAAATTTTATTTTACAGAAAGTATAGTACATTTGGGAAAAGACTTTAACTTAAGGATACGTAGTTGACCTGAAATTTTTTGGCAAAAATTTATAAACAGACAAAATAACAAAGTCCAGATCCTCACTTTAGTTTATAAAAAACCAAAGCAACGATATCAGAAAGAAAATACTACAACAGTGACTCTGAACTCAAAAACTTGAAAATAACTGGATTCATTATAAATTTTTATTTTTAAAATTCCATGAGTGGGTTTTTTGGGCTTTTACTAGTTTTATAATGATCGTGGATGGGGAAGTTTCAAAATTTGAAATGAAAGGAATGCTACTATTTCAAAACACTGTTTGAATGCTTATCTTTATTCCCATGAAAATTACTTCATTGTATTAAAATTAATTTTTAAGGATTTAAATTTTGTTAAGTGACAAATATGTTTTTGGGGGGAGGTATGCAGGGAAATAAACTGCTTTTTTTTTTATACAAATAAGTTTTTTAATTGGGGGATTTTCCAAAATATGAGGGATACGTAGACCCCTGGTCCACAGATGAATAGATTAGTAAAAAGACTATGCATAGGGGTACTGTTATCGTCCTGGCAGTTCTGGCCCGTGTCCCGCAAAAAATTTTCATCGATGTACATGGTGGGGAAAGGGATGGATGTGTGCAATTAATATTTGGGTGTGTGGATATAAAAACATGCTTTTTTGGGGTATGCTTACCTATAATATTGGAAGTCATGGAAATCCAATGTTCCCTGTGGTTTTCCCTTCTAAAATGTATTGAGGGCCCTTTCTGGGTGGGCCTTTTTCGTTCTTGGGGAAATTTTGACCCCTTTTTCGTCCCAAGGATAGTATGGGGGGGATTTTAGGCCCCCCCGAGGGTCGCAAGAGTTTTTGCACAAATATGTTTATATTTTTTTAAAACTGAATAATCCGGGAAAAAAATTTTGATTGCAACATAAATTTTCCTTCAACTTAAATGGTTACAGAAAGAAATGTTCAAAATAAAATTAATTTCACAGAAAGTATAGTAAAATTTGGAACAGACTTTAACTTCAACCCGAACTTATTGATCGAGAATTTTTTTTGGCTAAAAAAATTTAATATACAGGAGCAAATAACAAAGTGCCAACCTCACTTCATATTTATAAAAAACCAAGGGGCCGGGGGATCGCATAGAGTTGTGCACAGAATAAAGTGGTTTTTAAATTTTTTGAAAAAATGAAAAAATCTCCGGGGAAATAGAATTTTGATTGCAAAATAAATTACTTTCAAAAAGAATTTCTTTTTAACAGTTCCGTTCCGCTTTACTAAACTTTTTAAATAATTTTGTAGCAAGAAACAACATTTTTTAATATGCTGTTTTTTCATATATTACACACCGATTTTTTGGGTAATGTCCCCGTATTTCCGACTGAAAAATATTTTACATTGCAAAGATTTTATGATTTAAAAAGGAACTTTTTATTGTTTGATGTTAAGCAGAATACACAGACAGACTTTTTTTTTTAATCCATCACTTTTTTTTTGCAATATTTTACATCTGCATATAAATGCCATTGCACAACCACATGTACCAAACCCCCTTTTTAAATCATTTGTGTGACGGATTTACTTTAACTTACATGGCCAAATTACAAAATAAAGGAACTTTTTCAAGAAAAAACTTGGTTTTCTGTACAAAATTTTTTCTCGTTATTTTTAAAATTAAATTTTAAAAAATGTATTTATCTGTAAAACCACCCATCAGCAAGACTACTTCAGCTGTTTGTTTCAAAAATGGTTGAATACTTGATATAACAAGTTTGATTTGTGTGCGACATGAAAAAAACAAAAAGGACCTCCCTGTCCCTACCCCAGCCCCCAAACCCCCCCCCCCCCCCCCCCCCCCCCCCCCCCCACCGGTCCCCCCCTTTTCCTGTGGTACAAGGATGTTTGATTGTTCAATGGGGCCCCTTTTTTTTTTGTGTCCGTGGGGGCGCCCCCCCCCCCCCCCCCCCCCCCCCCCTTCTTTTTTTTTTTTTTTTTTGAAATGTTTTTATTCATTTTTAATGTATTTTTTTGAAAAAAATTAAAAAAAGATTTGGGGAAAAAAAAAAAAAAAAAAAAAAAAAAAAAACACATGAAACGCACAGACGACAAAAATGCATGAATCACATCGATTTTAAAAACATCGCATGAATCGCATCAAAATGACACGCGGGTCGCACAAAATAAAACATCGCAGAAAACGCATCATATTGCAAACATCGATGAATCGCATAACAACAAAAATTTTCATAATCACATCAGATTGACATTGCATGAATCGCATCAGACTAACAACATTGCATGAATCACATCAGATTGACATTGCATGAATCGCATCAGACTGACAACATCGCATGAATCGCATCAGACTGACAGCATCGCATAAATCGCATCAGACTAACATCGCATGAATCGCATCAGACTGACATCGCATTAATCGCATCATATTGACAACATCGCATGAATCGCATCAGACTAACAACATTGCATGAATCACATCAGACTGACATTGTATGAATCGCATCAGACTGATAACATCGCAGGTATCGCATCAGAATAAAAACATCACATGAATCGCATCATATTGACAACATCGCATGAATCGCATCAGACTAACATCACGTGAATCGCATCAGACTGACAACATTAACATCGCATGAATCGCATCAGACTGACATCGCATGAATCGCATCAGAATAACATCACATGAATCGCATCAGACTAACATTGCATGAATCGCATCAGACTGACATCGAATTAATCGCATCAGACTAACATCGCATGAATCGCATCAGACTAACATCGCATGAATCGCATCAGACTGACAACATCGAATTAATTGCATCAGACTAACATCGCATGAATCGCATGAGACTAACATCGCATGAATCGCATCAGACTAACATCGCATGAATCACATCAGACTAACATCTTATCAGACTAACATCACTTGAATCGCATCAGACTAACAACAACGCATGAATTGCATCAGACTGACATCGCATGAATCACATCAGACAAACAACATAGCATGAATCGCATCAGACTAACATCGCATGAATAGCATCAGACTAACATCACATCAGACTAACATCACATGAATCGCATCAGACTAACAACATCGCATGTATCGCATCAGACTGACATCACATGAATAGCATCAGACTGACAACATCACATGGATCGCATCAGAATGACATCGCATGAATCGCATCAGACTAACATCCCATAAATCGCATCAGACTAACATCGCATGAGACTAACATCACATGAATCGCATCAGACTGACAACATCACATGAATCGCATCAGACTAACATCGCATGAATCGCATCAGACTGACAACATCACATGAATCGCATCAGACTGACAACATCGCATGAATCGCATCAGACTGACATCGCATGAATCGCATCAGACTGACATCCCATGAATCGCATGAGACTAACATCGCATGAATCGCATCAGACTGACAACATCGCATGAATCGCATCAGACTGACAACATCGCATGAATCGCATCAGACTGACATCGCATGAATCGCATCAGACTGACAACATCGCATGAGACTAACATCGCATGAATCGCATCAGACTGACAACATCGCATGAATCGCATCAGACTGACAACATCGCATGAATTGCATCAGACTAGCACTCTTCTAGTCTCAGTGGAATCACTGTGTTGGGCCAACAACTTTAACTTTTCACTGGAATCGAAAACATCAGTGACTTTGTGTTCGTGTGATGCTTTTAACGTTTTTAATGTTGTTTGTCCTGTCAGAAGCAGACCCTTTGGTGGAAACGCGTTGTGTCTGTGTTGTCACGTGTTTGATCCATCCGTATGCCGGACTTATAACTCTGGTTTTGCTCTGATGCTTCAGTGATCGCCCACAGCCAACCCATTAGGAAACGTCACTCCGTCCATCAACCAGTCAAAAAGACAATAATCATCAATCAAACAACACTTCAGGGGATTAACCCATCATTTTATCAATACCACAATTTACCCAAATCAACAATAAAATCAGAGAATGAAATAAACTGACTTAATACTATATTTGAAGTGATTGCCAAAGCACTGATTGCTGGCCAAAATGCACGTCTGTAGGAAAGGCCCTTGACTTTACTGATCTGTACAGTCGTCATCATCAGACCCAATAAATATATTTGAGCATATCGACTAAAATAAAGAAATCAATCATGAATAAGTAGAGCTTCTTTCATATGGATAACCTCATGGTCAGATCAGTCTAATGGAACTAATTTCTGTGAACAGTTCAACAACACTTGCGAAGATTACTCGCCCTAAAGTAATGCCAGCCTTGATAACGAATAATAATGATAATAATAATAATAATAATAGTAATAATAATAATGATAATAATAATAGCAACGATAGCAAAAATGATAACAGTAGTAGTAGTAGTAGTAGTAGTAGTAGTAGTAGTAGTAGTAGTAGTAGTGTGGTGGTAGTAGTAGTAGTAGTAGTAACAGCAAGAATAATAACAATAGCAATACTACTAATAATAATGATAACAATATTATTAACAGCACTTACAGTAATGATGATGATGATAATAATAATAATAATAATAATAATAATAATAGTGATAATAAAAATAGCAAGAAGAAGGAGAGGAAGAATTCAATACTAACAGCATTTGTACTAATGGTTGGCGTTTCACAGGTGGAAAATATATACATGTGGAGAGCGTCAATGACATCCTGTCTCTCAAGTCTGGAAAACACACGTAGAAAGTCACTGTATCATTCAGTTTCCAAAAGTTAAAGCTCACATCGTTGCATGGTAATTCAACATTATCCATTCTTCTAAAATACATCTGGAAAGTCGCAAGCTCCGCAAAGTTGGAACATACATCTGGAAAATCAATATGTTCTTCAGTTTCCTTAAGTTGGAAGATACACCTGTAAAGTCACTGTGTTATGCACTTTCCTTTAGTTGGAAAATACATCTGGAAAGCCAGTATGTTACTCAGCTGCCGAACGTTGGAACATAATCTGATAAACTAACAATTCTATTCAGTTTCCTGAAGATGGAACATACATCTGGAAAATCACTACGATAGCCTGTAACATACAGGTGGAACGTACACTTGGAAGATTTTTTTTTATGGTATCCAATCCACTAAAACTGGAAAATACATCCGGAGAGTCCTTAACTTACGGAGTCTCCTGTAAGTGGAAAATACATGTGAAAAGTTACTACGTTATCCATGTCTTGAAGTTGAAAAATGTATCTGGAAAGTCTTAGATTATCCACTCTCCTCATACAGTCTCCCACAAAATACATCTTGACAGCCTCTGTGTTATCCAGTCTCATTAAGTTCATGCAGAAAGTCTCTGTATTATAAAGTCTCCTAAAAGCAAAAAATACGTCTGGAAAGTCACTTATCCAGCCTTTTAACGGTGAAAATGCATCTTAAAAGTTTCTGTGTTGTCCAGTCTCATTTACTTCTAAATACACACATGTGTTATCATGTCTCCCAAAGTTCTGAAAATACTTCTGGAAAGTCACTTCGTTACTCAGTGTCCTTAAGACAAGATTGACGTGTTATCCAGTCTTATAGTTGAAAACACAAGTGGAAAGCAGCAGTGTTACTCAGATCCTATAATTTAAACAAGATATGTGGAAAGTCACCGAGTAACCTAGTCTCCCAAAGTGAAAAATACATGTGGACAGTCACTGTGTTGTCCAGTCTCCTACAGTTGAAAATGCATGTGGACTGCCACCGTTTTCCAGTCTCCTAAAGTTCAAGATACTCGTGGAAAGTCACTGTGTTACTCAGTTTCCTAAACTCAAAAATACACGTGGAAAGCCACTGTGCTACCCAGTTACTTAAAGTTAAAAAATACACGTGGAAAGCCAGTGTGCTACCCAGTCACTGAAAGTTAAAAATACACGTGGAAAGCCACTGTCTTACCCAGTCACTTAAAGTTAAACTTACACGTGGAAAGTCACTGTCTTACCCAGTCACTTAAAATTAAAAATACACGTGGAAAGCCAGTGTGCTACCCAGTCACTTAAAGTTCAAATACACATGGAAAGTCACTGTCTTACCAGTCACTTAAAGTTAAAAATACACGTGGAAAGCCAGTGTGCTACCCAGTCACTTAAAGTTCAAATATACGTGGAAAGTCGCTATGTTGCCCAACTCTACAATCGAACATTCAGGTGGAAAATCACCGTTATTCAGTATCCTGCTGTTAAAATAGACCTCCAAAGCCACAATATTATCCAGTCTCCTAAAGCTGAAAAATGCACGTGGAAAATCACTGAGTTATTCAGTCTCCTACAATTAACATACACTGGGAAGTCACGTGTTGTCCAGTCTCCTATAGCTGAAAATGCATGTGGACTGCAAACGTTTTCCAGTCACCTAAAGTTCAAGATACCCGTGGAAAGTCACTGTGTTCCTCAGTTTGCTAAACGCAAAATATACGTGGAAAGCCACTGTATTACCCCGTCACTTAAAGTTAAAAATACACGTGGAAAGCCAGTGTGCTACCCAGTCACTGAAAGTTAAAAATACACGTGGAAAGCCACTGTCTTACCCAGTCACTAAAAGTTAAAAATACACGTGGAAAGTCACTGTCTTACCCCGTCACTAAAAGTTAAAAATACACGTGGAAAGCCACCGTGCTACCCAGTCACTAAAAGTTAAAATACACGTGGAAAGTCACTGTCTTACCCCGTCACTAAAAGTTA